>CAHIKZ030001669.1:322500-510000 GCA_903632075.3 Acanthosepion pharaonis | reverse complement strand
ATATATATATATATATATATATATATATATAGTTGCTTTTGATTTTTTTCATGGCTTATCAACTTTTTTTATTTAAAGCCAGAAAATATTTTTAGATCGTAAGAATCTCATAGGGAGATAATGGTTTAGTGATACAGGTCTTACTAATTAACCCATAGTCCAGGGAGAAGAGGTGAATTCATACCTTTCACAAGAGTATTTGAACATAAGTGAATATAACAAATCCAACTGGAATTAGAATTCGACTGTCTGATTTCCAACTCCATCTCATTATCCATTACACCACCCACAAATCCAAGCTTACAACATCTGATCACCTATCTAGGTACTGACCAGGCTCAACATTGCTTAACTTTAGTAATCATATATCTCCCTTTGTAGGAGAAACCACCATCTGATCCAGCATGCTTTAGACCACTCGGATATGGAGTGTGTCACAATCCCACAGTTTAAGTACACTTGATCAGATCCTCCAAAAAGGGTACCTTTTTCTTTAAGTTCTCTTGAGTGCATAGGCTTGTAGACATAATAAAAACTGTTTAAAAAAAAATACAGTGCAAATATGGGTATCCACTAAAAATAACATTTGAAATAATAAAGATCTCTTTCTCCCTCTCATATATATACTCACACAAACACACAAAATTGTAAAACACATAATGTGAGGATCAAACTGACTACAGTTAGATCTGCATGTCGAGCTTGCCAGTCACAATTTCATGGAAAGATATTCTTGTAAATTTAGGTTTTGATCAACTAATTAGCATAAAATTTGATATTAAGTTTCTTGCCTATATAAAATACCCCAAATTCATTGAAAATGAAAATAAAACAATAGATAATTCATTGATTCATATTGCAAAAGGCATTGACAAACCACTGCTGTAGCATATTTAAGCAAAGAATTTTTTTAAAATGGCTGCTACAAATTTTAAAGTGGATATATAGATATTGATGATCATTTGTATTATTCAGTAAAAGCTTTCACTTTGGTTTTTGCAATATTTATCGATATGATCTTTACCATCTAGTATCTTAAACTGAGTTGCTATTGATTTAACCTAGTCTGACACAAGGCCACAATAGACCCATTTAATACCAAACTTGTTAGCAGTGGGTTGAAGGACAATTTCTTTTACAGGCAATTTAAGATCTGGGACTGGATGTTTGTCTCCACTACTCTTACCCAATTTTTGATTATTAAAGGATAAAAATCTTTTGTATAAATCTGAACAATAATCCGATTCTGATTCAAACTACATTTGTAAAGTATGAGACAATGATTGTTTGAAAACAAAGTAGTCTATGTTTTTCAAGAAAAGGGTTTAGATGAATGTGTTCTTTTTTTCTTCAAAATTTCAGGGAATCAAGTGAAGCATTACTTTCTCTCACTGATATGTTGATTTTCTTATATGCCCACATTTTCCTTTTATATTATGCTAAAATGCATGAAGTCTTGATCCGAGATTGCACTTTAAGGAATATTTGAGAAAAATAAAATTCACTCAGCTGTCTTTTAAAAAAAAGAATGAATGAGATGATTCGATAAAAGTTCTTTGAAACTTTTTTCTCTCTCTCTTTTTCCCCCTCTGCAATGTTTTATCAGTTAACTTATTACAAATTAAGAGTATGGCGGAAATAAAAAGAAAACTAAATTATTCCTATAAAGCTAATACAATGTTCACCAGATTCTTGTTCTTTTGTGAAAAGAAGCTCTCTCTCTCTCTCTGAGAATGGTTGTCATCTTTATTCACTACTCCGGTTGACCCAAGTCGGGAATCATTGTCAATTAAAGAATTTGAATTAATTTGTCCTTCACTGGATGGCAACCTTAATAAAATCATTCTGCATTTCAACTTCTACCCTAAGATTTTATCTCTATTTTTTTTCTTCTCTTAATTTGGAAGGTTTTGTGCTAGGACTTTTGTGCTTTATGAAAACCATTATTCAGACCCCTGAAATGACTATGATTTTCTATATCCTTTTCAAAGAAGTAACAGTTCCAAACAAATTTTCTGTGTGTGTGTAAAAAAAAAAAAAAAAAATAATATGTGCATGTATAGATATGTATATGTGCGTGTATATCTCTTTTATATAATATATATATATATATATATATATATATATATATACACACACATGTGTGTGAGAAAGAGAGTTAGGTTAGAATTTATGTATGTAACTTGTTTCATTTTGTACCTGTTCATTCATTTAAATTCTTGCACAAATTTATTGCCTCTTCATTTTATTGAACTCTCTGATCTCCATCTTTATTGTTATTATCACCTGATCAACTTCTGTCTGAGTTTCATGGCTGATGAGTTATTATTATTTACATTTGGGCTATTCTCCTCATCTTTTTTGTTATTATCATCTGATTGCCTTCTGACTAAATTTCTGGAAAATGGAGTTACCTTTATTTCTGTTAAGGATATTGTCATCATTTTTTTGGGTATTATGATATTTTGGCACCTCTGCATTCCCTGAAACTTACCCAGATTGACAAGCACCCGAAGAAGGCCAGAGAGCACAGCGGCCTAAACATTTTGATAATAACAGATGTGAACAATAGTTCAAATGTCAATAATATAAATATACACTTTTCAATTTTTATTTACTTATTGGAATTTATTCCCTTTTATGTGGATTATAGACTAACTTGTAGTTTCTTTTTTTTCCCTCTCTATTATTCATATTGCTTTTCTCTCACCCTTCTTCTATTTACTCTTGCATCTCCATCCATATACATACATGCACACACATTTTTAGGCTGCAATGTTTCTTAATATACTGGCCTGAAAACCCAGTGCACCAACTCACTGCAGCAGCCGAAGCAGCAGTTGTGGCATTGTCTTTCTCTACTTTCACTTAAAGCAGAACTGATCTTCTCCTGCCACTACTTCTTGTCTGTCTGTTTGTCCATCTATCCATCCATGTCTGTCTGTACATTGTCTTACTCCTTTTACATAGTTGACTCTTTCCTAATCAATGAATGTTAGCTGCTCTCCCACGAGACCTCATCAGAACTCTTTGTGTGTACAACAAGATAGGCTCTTATCAATATAATTATCGATACACGCTAAATAAAAGAACATAAGTATATAAATGTCTTTCTTTTTTTTTTTTGTATCATTATCAGAAAGTGACAAAGATTTATTATTTTGGAGAGAATAGTGTTAGAATAAATCACCTTCTTTGTCAAAGGATAGTTTTATATATGAACCTTTATGTAGAAATAATTATTTTATTGAAGTAAATTTTTTTTGAATAAGTGAGACTATCTTTGCTGTCTGGTGGTGCTTTTTTTTTCTTTTCTTCTTTTTTTTTTAGTGCTTTAAAATAAAAATATAAAAAGATTTTATTGTGAAAATTACTTAGTTAATTTTTTCAATATTAGTAAAAGTTGTCCAGGTTAGATGTGTTACAATTTTATGTTAGGAAGAATCAAGTAATTTTTATAACAACTTATTATCCCCCTTGATGAATCAAGAAAACTGCTTTGTTCCTTTGATTCAATATAAAGACCTTTTCTTTATCAACTTGTTCTGATAGACACAATAATTAATCCTTTAATGATCAAATCAACAAGGACTAATCATAATTGTTTCAACTTGAGTGTAACTTTATTCTATGGAATAATTCTGTTGGAATCATTTCCCCACAGCAAAAAAGACCTTAGATTTTCAAGGCTCACCAGCGTGTACAGTTATTCTAAAACACTATTTTAAATCTTGCATTTTACTTTACTATGAAATGATTAATCATTTAATTTGTGAGTCTCAAGTGTTGCAATGACTTAAAAATTAAACTAATGCTTTTAATATTTTATAAAGTTTGAATTTTTATTTTTTTTTTTCGTTTTAATCAAACTAGCAGTAATGATTAATATACTTGACCATTCTTGGAGAAATTGTTTATAATATTTCACCTGAGACCTTTTAACCTACAAAATACTGTATTTCCTTTAGTCTCGTCTCGAACAATCCTCTGCCTCTGGTGACATTAAGTGCATTGCTGTCATTGTAAACCGTTTTTCCCCCATTGTCTGACAATCTGCTGCACCTTTTCTCCCCCCCCCCGCCTCATCTTAACACAAATATTCCCAAAATTCTCTCTCTCTCTCTTTCTCTTCAAGAAGTGTAAGGCGAAAGACGGCTACTTCATTTTCATTCAAATATCATCCAATGAATTGTCACTTTATTCATATTTTTAATTAATTAGTTTATTTTTCTTTTCATCTTTTTTTTTTCTTTTTTCCTAGGTTATTTAATTTATTTTAAAATTTTATTCAGGCAGGCAGCTATCCTTTCTCACCTTCTTTAAAAACCTTTTCAGTCCCCTAAAAAAAAAACCCAAAAAAACCTTTTCATCAATTTCTGTGGCCATTACTAATTAATTTCAGATATCTGATAGTTTTATAAACTGCAACAACAATCCATACACTTTTTTTTTTTTTTTTGTTGGTAATTGTTACTTCAGTTTTACAGCTGATCAGTCTATGTGAACACCTTAAAATTTCACCTTCTGAAGAACTGAATTCTTCACAACTGTTTGTTATTTGAGTGCAAATCTACTTCTTACGGCACATCTCCAACCCGACCAATACTCACAACTGAGCGCAATTGTTGTCTCAAGTAAGAAAATCAAACAAGTAGCGGAAAGATAATAAGGTTGTGTGAGTATCTTTAAAAAGAATACAACATTCTTACTACTTTGATTCCAGCTTCCAATCACTAAATGAGAGCATATAAGAAGAGGTTATGGATTTCTGTCGTTTTATGAAAAACCTTTCTCTCCGTCTTCTTTCAACCATTTTACTAACAGATACATCTGAAGCATCAGCTTTAGTATTCTGCAATGAACGCTTTTTTTTTCTTTCTTTTCCAATATGTTCCCTCTCTCTCTCTTTTCTTCACTCCTCAACTTCCCCCAATATTTTCTTTTCACTCTTTCTTTCTGCCAACCCTTGATATATATTTTTTTTCTTTTTCTTTTATTTTGTTGTTATTTTTTTATTTAGGCATATTCAGTTTATCAGAAGGAAATATCTATTCTACACTGTGATTATTTTTGTGATATTACGAATCTCTTTCTTTTCTTTTAGGTAAGTATCAACTCCTGACATACTACAACAAACAGATGATTTCACTTAAACCCCATCCCCAGCTCATTTTTCAATAACCTGAAGGTAAGAAAGTAGTGGTTAGAAGGTGGGGGATGCTGAAATCTGAAGTAAGTGAGATCTTCTCCTTTCCTTTGTTTATTTTATGACAGGTGGCGGAGAGCGAGGGGAATGAAACAGAATTGTGTGTTTCTCCATGGGTAAAGAAATGATTACAACAAACTTAAAAGAAAATCGGTGTAGGGCATGGCGAAAAAAAAAACAAAAAAAAAAACAAACTTTAAAACTGTACAGATTAAAAAAAGAAAAAAAAAGAAGAGAAAAAAAAACTATCAACCTACGATACCGTTTCTCTCGTTCTCAATTAGTTAATACAGTTACACACATTTTGCGGTGTGAAACTTGGCTTATGTTCAACTATAGATTTGTAATGGATACTTTGTAAATTTTTGCTCCTCTGTCTCGTATGATAAGGCATAATACTCTTTGAAAACTTGGTAAATGAAAAGAAATATTCCTTCAACCCTCTAATTTTGTTAAAATATTTTCCCACCTCCTTTCACATCTAGAAGTCGCACCAACTGAACTACGATTATTTGGCTTATGTTTAAGAAGCTAAAACTGTTAAAACAGATTCTAGTATGCTTGCAATTTTCTAAATCTTATATATATATATATATATCAAGTTGGAATGAATGGTAAAGTTGCTGATATTTTTAAGCAAATACAAAGAATTCTATTTAATAAAAATCTAAATTCTAGTATTTATGTCATCATTTTTGTTTTCTTCATCTTGGAATGTGTAAAAGTAAAAGATGTCCATATGCCTCTAAACACTTTTGGCCCAACAATAGATTTATTGAGTCAAGACAGCATCACAAAGGAAGATTATAATTGCAAATAAAATTTACACAACTCCAGATGTCAAGATGCAAGGTAGAAATTATTTCATGCTCAGATTATTTATATAGTGCTTGCTAGCGATATTAAATTGAAATTTCCCCCTACAAAATAGTTTTTTTTCTTTTTTTATTTAATGATTTATTTAGGATAAAAGAACTTAAGACAATAATCTATCCTAAATTTGATAGTCTTTAACACAATAGATTTCATAAAACTGACATTAATGAAATTCAAAACCATAATCCATATTTTGCATGAATGGATGGTAGAACAGGAGCAAAAAAAAAAAAAACAATTGTGAAGAGTCAAAAGGCAACAAAAGAAAGGAATTGATGATTAAACAATAAACCTGTAGAGCAAACTAGGCTCTTCAGCCTTGATAGGCAACCAGTAGAGTAGAAGTAAACACTCCAAATTCCCAAACTCAGAAGAAACAAAGAGTGATCTCAGGGAAGGAAAACCCCAATTCCTCCTCAGAATACAAAGGTTGGACATGTGGGTCAGTCACCACACTCCATGAAATGATTTGATCACAGAAACTTCGTCAAGAGACTGTATGCTTCTAAGAGGCAGTTAAGTAATCAGTAAACATTTAATTTTAGAACTTTGTCATCTAAAATATGTTTTGACAAATTTTGCCATTAAATCACGAGGTTATGCATTGAAAATGAGAAAAAAAAAGGATTGTCAATCGTTAATTGGGTTATTATAGGGATAATAAAAAATGCTCTAGGTATTATACTTCATATTAATTTTTAATGAAAATATTGTATATAGGGATGAATTAACTATTAAAAGCAATACTATGTCTATTTTGAATAAATAAATAAGAAATATTAGTGAGTTCATATGAAGGCTTATTAGAAAGAGTTCACAGGATGACCAAGAAGCTCTTCCAAAAAATTGGAATCTCCTGTTTAGTCTTTTGGTCAGATTTTGGAAGGTTTGTCAGGCTGAGACTTTTTCAGAACTCCCTTGTAATTAATAAAGTTCAGGTCAGATTCCATTTCTCTAAGCAGGACACAAAAATACGGTTCACAACAAATTTGAGAATTTGGATCTTTTTAGAGCTCCCGACAAACATTTTTTTTCCTCTTCCCTTTTGACCTCAGAAAATAGACATAGAAACACACTAGAAGAATTTAAAATTAAATTTAATCGTAGAAAAGACTATAAAAATCATATTGTCTGCTCATTTTGAAGGGTCCATATTTTCTCTGTAGTTTTTTGATTGTATTTGTGTTGCAGTTAGAGAAAAAAAATACTAGGTGGTTACAGTATGGGGTGCATTTACTCTCCGCAACATAAATCAAATACTGATTTATATTCCCTTTATTTTTATTATTTTTATTTTATTTTACTGTAATCCACGAACACCAAAAATAATGAATTACGTTGCCAGTGTTTTTGGGAAAGCCATTTAATTGTAATAATTGATTTTCCTGATAATTGTAATTAATTAAGATAATTATAATTTTCAAATGCTCTATTTTTCTTGCAACTCTCATAAAATAAATTGGTAATCAAAGAATTTTATTTTCTGCACTTTTTACATTGGGAAATAGCTTTATAGTTAAAGATCTGGTCAGGAGGCTGCATCTCTAGCTCAAGTAAAAAACGGTTTTAATCTGAAATGGAAACAAACGTAATTTGGTAGCATGAAAATCATTTGAAGATTAGCTGATCTTCATAAGCCATCAATATTTGTTTCCTATGGTTGTTGGCTGCAAAAGGTTCATGGGAAAGAACGATAGTTGAAATAAGGACATTATCATGGTACTCTATTGAAGTACCATTACTCTAATTGTTATTTACAAAGCTTAGTTTGGCATAACAACACAAATATGGGGCACCCAGTGAGGAATGATCTCACTACACAACTGGATTATCTTGCTAATTATTATCCAATGTTGAGGCATCCAGCTAGGTGTGTAGTTGATAAAGAAAGTCTAAAACTGATTCTGTGGGATATTATTTTTTTAAATTTTCAACCCATTCTTCCTATAACTTGTACTTAACTTTATAGGGATCATTATTAGTCATCACATTATGGTCATGAATTGAAACTTCATAGCAGTGTGGATGATAAGTCTGACTTGAAGAAATAGAAATAGCAACATATATTAAATAATGCCAACTTTTTATTGCCCGTATTGGCTTCCATACAGAAAAAAAAAAAAATTTTTTTTTTTTTTTTTTCCCCCTTCTCATTTCTAAAGCAAATATAAACTCAAATAGCATCTATTTACAAAGCTTTTTGCCACTTGACTTTGCAGTAATCAATATATCATTGAAGCATGAATTATATCTTTTTTTTTTTTTTACACCTGACTGATGAAAAGTATAATTCTTTCAGTGGTGGATTTATGGATATTTGCAGCCTAGGAAGATTTTACTTACAAGGTAGAGAAGAAAAAGGAAAAATCACGGGCATTTTCCAGAGATGTCTAAATGACATACTTGTATAGTCGTGAATAGGGCTTATTTGCTTGACTCAAGGTAAAGCATTCAGTTTAATGAAACCTGATTGGCTATGAACTGACCAATGAGGTAACATTTCTTACTTTCTCCAAACATAATTGACTGGTTCCTTCAGCAAGGTACATGTATTAATGGGATTTAATTTGTGTAAATGTAATTATTTTGTTTTTATTTTTTTCTAAACCAAAGACTCTCTGTCTTTTTTTATATTTTAGATAGTTTTGAAATTTTATATGAGTGGATATATTTAGATTTTTTGATTTTGAAGAGTTAAGCATTTTATATACATTTTGTTTTTCTGCATCACATTTACCGAGTAGTTGTTATTTTACTTCAAATGTTTTCTTTTTAATGTATCTAAATGTAGGTAAATAATCTTAAGTATCTTTTTATCTGATTACTTTTTTTTAATTATCATCTTCAATATTTTTATGGGCTTGATTTTTCTGTATATATATTGAGGGTATATTTCATAATTCCCAAATGTCTTAAGATTTTTCTATTTTGGTTATTTTCATATTACAAACACATTTTGAAGTTTGCTTGTCTCTTTTTATCTGGTTAATTCAAATTTTGCTTTAGATATAACTTTGTATCAATAGAAACTTTCAGGTTTATACCTTCCCCAACTGTATTACATTGAAATAATTCTTATTTACATTCAGACTAATGTCATCATTACCAGAAAATTTTACCATTGTGCTTTCCCCCTTTGTTAAGTGTCTGTTAATCTGGGTAAACTTCAAGTAATTTCAAATTCCTATGGTGGTAAATTGTTCTTGTTAGTATAATAAAAACAAGCATACTAAAAGGTCATTCATAGCAAAAAAAGTGTGGTAACAAAAAATATATATTACCAAAAATTAGTGATACCAAAATACAATGGTTAACCATAACTGTTATTGGTCCTCTCTCATAAGAGCAAAAAACAACAACAAAATATGTGTACAGTAACTAAAAAAAAATACAATTCAAGAATAATGTTATATACGAACAAAAAAATATAACATTAAAGACTAATTATCTTTAAGCTAACCAAACACTACTGCTTACAGAGAGATGGTTGGTAGGACTTAATATAAACTGATTCCAAAATTTTCAAGTGATACTCAATATTAGCCTTACTCAGCACTAAGACTGAGCACACTGCTCATTTGTTAATCAAATGTTCAGCTATTACTGAACTTGATACATCATTATACCTATGTAAATTATCCAACTTTCCCTCACAAATATTGGCTCATATGTGTTGGTTGATTCACGTCTCCAACCTTTGACCTGTTCTGAATTTGTAAGTTGTTCTTGTTTCACTGTTATTTCTCACCCCATTGCAACCAAGTCTAAATCTAAGCAGCCCAGAGATTGAACTTACATAATAACAACTATAAGGTAGGCACATTCATGAATCATTACTTTAATCCACTAGCCTATTGTTCTGTAGGATAATACTGAGCGTAGAACTTGAGGCCTTAAATCTAATGTTCTTATTGCCTTTCTCTGCTGCTGTAAATAATGTCAATTCTTCATCCAATAAATTGACTGAAACAATTCTAATAAAGAGACCAACAACTTTTAATCATTTTTATCAACTGTTTTTGAATGTCTCATCCAGTGAGCTACTACACACATTCATAATCTTACCCTTCTTTTTAAACATAGGTAAATTCTTAGCAAGGGATATATTTCTCAGTGACAAAAGCCTTTTTACTTGATACCTTTTTACTGTAATAACCACAAAGAAATTTGATATGTATTTTTAAATATTTTGATTATTGTATTTTTGTGTGTTTTTATTTTCATTCTTTATAGGTAATTTGACTTTCATACAAACTTTGCAATTATTTTGGCTGGAAATTATTTTTCTTAAAACATCCTTTTGGTTTTTACATTTAGCTGTGAATGGTCATGTTCTGCTTTAAGAAAAAAAAAAAATTTTTATTTGGCTTAAAATAAACATCACCACCCAACTTTACTGTTAGAACCGATACATTTTTTAATACCCACTGAAAATGGAATAAGACTGCATTGCATCTTTTATCTTCTTTCCAAGCCAGTAACAAATAATATAAGAAGCAGAAACGTTCAACTATATTAAAAAAAAAAAACTTAACATTTTATGACCCACATATGTTTTCATAGACTCATTCAATTTCATATTGATTCATGGTTTTGGTTAACAGGAGATTCCCCGCCCCCCAAGGCGAGAGTATCTTTTCATTTATTTGCCTGCAGCATGTTATTTTCCCTGAAGCTTTTAATAAATGGAACCATTTCTATATTCTGACCTGTGGGGGTGGGTGTTATTTCCTTTCCCTCAATGTTTTTATACTGTTCTCCATATTTTCAACTTCTCATTGATCTCCTGGAGCCACTACCCCAAGTTAGTGATGTAGAACATATTCCTTCATTTATACTCCCTATAACAAGCTAATTTCATGTTTACGCTTCTGTGACCAAACAGGACTGTGGCAGGATTATGTCGTTGCCATGATGCTTTCTCTGATAGAAATGTTTCCCAAATTGTGCACCCTAAAATGAAATTAGATATGCTGCAAAAGAGCAAAATAATATTTGAAAATGTAAAATAATACAAACTGAAAGTTTTTATATATATATATATATACCATAGGTCAAAAGTTTGGTGCCACCTTCTGGATTTTGAAGGATATTTTTTTTATTATTGAGATCAAGCAAAGTAGTAAAGCTACTAAGACACAAGGGGTCATTGCTTGTGGAAGGATTAGAAAACAGAAACTATTATTAAAGAGTAAGAACAAAAGAAGAGTAATTGGAAGGACAGTAGATAGTGATTGAAATTGTATTTAAATTTTAGAAGATTAAAGTTGGCCAGAAAGCATGAACCAAAAGGGAGTTCCACAAGCGAGACATGCAAGAAAAGAAACTGTTAGCATGGAACTTACAGTTACATCTAGCCAACTCAACTGTAAATCAGTGAGACCTCATTGCCAGTCTAGTACTGCTCTTAAATTCATAAAGTCTAGAAACCATAGTGAAGAGCTTATCCAAACAATTCCCATGAAAATATTTATAGAAAAGGCACAGGGAGGCAACTTTATGCTGGTGGGAAAGTCACTAAAAACCAAGATGCCAGATCAGGACCAATAATATTGCTGATTCTAATTTGGATTTTATCAAAGATCTCTAGATATATAGCAGGAGCACTGCACCATATGTGACAACAATATTCTAAGCATGGATTGATAGTAGGCATTGATATTCTTGAGAGTTTTGCCTAAAAATTTAAGGTTGTATGCCTTTATCAAAACTAATTTGTTAACATACTTCAGGCCAGAAAAACTTTCTCTTCCTAAACAGTTTTATCATATATTCATTGATAATTTTAATAGAATATGAAATTCGCCCAGTAATGTGTGAAGTTTCCTTAACATCTTTTGCTTAATCTACCTTACTGGCTAATGGTAATCTTTGGGTCATCAGATTTTAAATTTTATGTAAACGCCTCAAAAAAAAAAATGGATGCCATACACTAATGAGTTAAATAGTTTCAGCACCTTACCTTAGTAGGAGTAATTTAAACCACAGAAGGTATGAAACTCACTATTTATTAAATATATAAATCGGAAGGAGTTATTGAGGTATTGATGTGCTGAACTGTCTGCCATCTGTTATGGTTGTGTGCCAGAGCCTGGGTCTCCATAAATGGTTTCTTGGTGTGCTTGTCATGTGGATGTTTTAACTTGGTGGAGCTCATCCCTCTCCAGATTAGACCACAGCTGATAATCTCCAACTAGATGGCTCACCTTGGTCATAAACATATGGCCATTGTAGTCAATCTGAGGAACCCTTCTGCTCTGGCTGGTGAGTTGTATTGAAGAGGTCCTTCACCCAGAGGTGCTGTGTTAACACCACCTCTTCATGTAAGTTTAGCCCACCAGCTGTAATGGTTTTTGTCAGGGCCATCACATGAGAGATTTAGGAGATAGTTGAAGACCAATGATGCCTGTTCACCCAAGGGTGCAGCATGCCAGACATCAAAGGTACTACCTCTATTAAGAGCCCCTTATGCCCAAATATATAATTATAGTTATTCATTTGATTTTAAAAATGACATTCTCCAAATGGTGGCCTCTATTTGCCATACACTGGTGTAGATGGTAAAGTTTTCCATCACCCAGAAGGACAAGAAATTTGTGATCTTCCAGGTGGCTTACTTTTAAGCACTGAATCTGTAACCCTGAAATTTCTAACCCATAGTAGTCTCAATTTTCTATTCGGAATGTGATTCTGACATAACATAAATAGTAAGACATTAGCTAGATGAAGACATCATTACCACTTTCCTAAGTTCACTAACACCACACAGGTGACAGTTTAAAATGTGGCAGGTATTTCTGTCACACATTATATATAAATCATTGTATACTCTGCTTTCATTTTCGACTGATATTAAAATAAAAGAAGTTAGGAGAGGAAAAATTTTTAAATTGTAGAAGAAAGTTTTAATTTTGACTAAAATCGCATAAAAGCGGTTTGGCATTTGACAAAAGTTTTAGATTTGAGGTGGCCATTGGTATTGATTTTACATACGAGAATTTATTGATTTTGTTTGACTTTATGTTCTCTTCTCTTTTAGGATTTTCTTCCATAATTTTTTTGTATTACTTCCATTGTTATTATTCATGTTTTATAAACTTATTTTTTTTTTTTTTTAATTTGAAACATTTTTTTTTCTTTCTTCTTTTAGGGTCATTTGGTCAATACCCTGATAGTATGATTATTATCAACATAACTTACTTCCCAATATTGTTTTTATGTGATACTTGATAGTTTCAAAGTATTAAATAGTCATATGGTATATTTTAGTTTGATATTTTCATGAAGTTAAATTTATTAGCTATTACTTTTATTATTGCTATAATTAATAACTTGTTTTTAATGCTGATGCTAACTAAATTCACTTTAATATTCAACAAATTATTTTTTAATGTCAATATTGTTTTTGATTTGAACATAGACAGCAGTTTTGTATTCTAACCAATAAATACCACTTAACGAGGTCATATCATTAATGGTGTTACTTTCTAACTGTTATTATAATTATTTTTTATGACCCAGCTTTTAGGTTTACACATTGATAATTTTTTATAGATTTTTTTCTAAAAATTTACAGAGAATATGTAATGCCAGCTATATTTGACATTAGAAGCATTCTGGTGTTTGATAATAAAATCAAAGAGTTTCATTTTTGATATTTTGGTAACCTTTCATGTCAGGATAGCATTGGACACAGGAGAGGAAAAAGGGAGATTGATTTTTAGAAGCATTAAATCACTTTTGATCAGTATTCATAATGTTTGGAGTTATTGATCCTTTATAAGTTCAATTGATTCTTTTATTTTTGTTTGTTTATTTATTTTTTAACTTCTCTTAGAAAAATGTATCAGGACCTTTTTTTTTTTTTTTTTTTTCAAAGGAAAAATATATACAATTTTAAACAGATGGATAGGAGTTTATTTTTAATTATCTTTTAATCAATATCATTTTTTTTTCTTTTTAAAGTCTTTGCTAAAAATAGAAAAATGATGCTTCTTTTCATTTATACCATTTCTTCTTCTCATGTGATCTTTGTTAGAATAAGACTGATGATAGGGAATGTAGGGGTTTATCTTTTTTCTCTGTATTTGCATGTGTTTTTTTTTTTCCAAGGACAGATATAAAAACATTTTTAAGACTCTAGAAATATAGCCATGTTTTATAAGCTTTCCACCAAGCTTTAATATTTAAAGACAGTGATGAGTCAGATGTTGAATATTTTTGAGTGTCTATCATTGTAAACTAATCTAAATTTCTGTCTGGGATTTTTAGATGTTCTTATTCATTTATACCAATTTCCTCATCTTTGCTGAACATTACAATTACTATATCTTCCAGTGTTCCTGCAATTTCTTTTGCATTCAGCAAGTTTCAGGAAATTATAAATCTGCATATTGAGTTTGAAATAAAAGTATTGAACTTGTAACAGATTAATGACATTCCTTTATCCATCAGAGCTAATGTCCTTTATAGAGAATTTCACCACTTGTATCCCAGCTCTGCCTATCCACTAAACTGGTTTATATTTTCTGTACTGCCTGACACAGGAATTGGATTTAAAATTTCAAATACCAGCTTTACAATCAGAAGTTCAAGAATTGCCTCTGAATGATAAGTATGGAATGAGAACTATATACCTGCTAAATGGAATAAAGAGTTCATATTCCCCTGCAACAAAAGCCTGAGGAAGGCTGTACAGTAATAGCTGAAATGTGATAAACAGCAAAGATAAACTTAAAGAACTATGGCATAATAGTAAATCTAATTGATTTTTCTTTTAATTTTTTATGTACAAAAATAAACAACTCTTAGCCCATGTTAATGTTGATGTGCAAAGAAAGAAGAAAATGTTTATCATATATTTATATACTTGTATAAATCATATACTGTCTTGTACTTTCATTGATTCCTTTTTGATTAAATAATAATCAAGATTACTTACTCTACACATGAGAGATTCAGATGACAGCGTGAAGGAAAAAAAAAAATCTAAAGAAATTCTTGATATGAACTTGAAAATAGCAACTGAAGGAAAAAGTGCTCACTAAAAGCAAGATATGATAGTTTGGATTGTTATTGTAAAGTAGGCTGATAACATGCCTGAATTACTTACACGATGGATAGCTCTTCAAATTCAAATTATGCTTCTTCCTGCAAAAGTGTATTGATTATTTTGATCTATATTTTCTCTTTCTTATCCAGCTGTTGAATCCAAGTTTACTGGATGATTAATAATAAAAATAATAAACGAATGATATGTTGATAATTTAAAAATAATAGTGATATAATTGTCATGAGCTTCATTTTTTTTTCTTCTTTAATTGGGAACTTAAAGGAATAATAATGAAAATAATGACAAAGCTGAAGAAAAATGATTTCTTTAGAAGAATCATTATCTCATCTCTTGTTGATCATTGATTTATAATATATATATATATATATATATATATATATATATATGTATGCAAAAGTTCTTGAGGAATGAAGGATTCCTCTTATAATTTCTTACTGATACTTGTTCAACAGGTCTGAGTCTGAAGCTGTCTTTAAATATGGCTGTGTTCACTTTGATAAAAAAAAAAAGAACAAGTCATGTTTCCATCTCCTTTTTTTTTAATTTAGAGGCAATGGATTCTTGTTTCTGAGTACATTGGCACACTTAGACTTGAAATATTTATCCTGAACTTACTGATCTTCTTTTGTTCTTGTTGATGAATGTTAGTGAAAACTGATTATGGTAAGAAAAAAAAATGGAGGTTGGATGAGGTTATTAATGATAAGGACAGAAGGAAGAAGAGTTAGCAGAGATCAAAGTTTGTGATATCATTATCTATAGTCTATGCTCAGTTAGTTTAACAAGTTTATTTGAAAAAAAAAATATGACAAAAGATTTTCAACTTTTATAGGTGTGTTCAAGTTTTTATTTTTACAAAAACTGAGTGGGGAAGTTAGCTTTACTATTTCTACCTTTTTATTACATTCATTCCAGAGTGATTTATCATTATTGATCTTGAAAATGGTAAATTCTAGAAACTGTTAATTTGATGAAGATTGAAAATAGATTAGCTAATCTTTTCAAACCTAAAGTATTGTTTGTTTTAATACTTTTTTGTCTTTTTTAGTACCTAATAACTTTTCTTATCAGTCACATCCTTTGTCTTTCATTTCATTTTTCCATCACCAATGTTTACTCCTCATAAGATTTCCACCCCATTGCTTTTGTCATCTAATTTTAAGCATCCACATTGGAAGGAAAAGTAAAAAAATTCTTTTTATCTTTATGACATTGGAAGAAGTTAAAATAATGAGCTTATTTATTTATTTTCTTCAAGATAATCTGAAAAACTTCAAATCTAAGAAATATCTTACCAACTCCATTTTGTAAAAATAATCTTTTGTTTGAAAGGAAAATTTGTTTCTTCCTTCTCTCTTTCACCTTCACAAAGGAAAAAATCAATCTATCTATTCATTTATCTATCACCTTCACCTTCAAAAAGCACACACACACACATTTGTGTGTCACTAACTTGCTGCAGATATCTCATTGACTGTTTAGTTGACAATGAGCTGAGAATGGATGTGTTGGATAATTTCAGAAACCCCCCAATCATCACTCATGTCATATCTGACTATTAGCTCTTCGTGTTAGTTCCATCTTCAGTACATAGCAACACAAAACAAGCTGAACTCCCTCCCGTGCACTGATGATTTGCCACAGGGGAACTCTACAGAGATCCACGCCTGCTCAACTGGAATACTTATGCAAAGAACCAATTGAGTATCCCAGCTTGACTCTCCTCATTTGGTTCGCAAGTCTTCGTACTGTGTTTGTTTGGCAAATGCAAACAGTGGGAATGTAGTGACAGGGACTTTATAAACACCATGAATCAATTTTCTTCTTACATGTATGTAAATACACTAACATTTTGCATCTGAGTAACTTTCTCTACAAGAAATATGTATGAAGTGAGAGAAATTTATTCTATAACATACACTGATTGAAAATAAAATTGCAACACCGTAAAGGAGAATGCTGTTATTCACCTAGCTAATATATATGTATACTAGTTTGTAGTAAGACATTTTTAAATTCTTCAGCCATCTTGTGATACAGTAACACTCATAACAGTTCACCATGTGTGTCTGAGATTTAGACTATACTACAATAAAGTTCAGTATAGTGAAAGAGTACAGTACAAGTAGACATCATTCCCCAGAGGTGCACACATGTAACTTTGTGTTCAATTAGAGCTGTTTGAGAAGGACTTGACTGTGGCTTTTCTAAGAGGTTATTGTGAAATGAACATTTATGCAATAATAGACCAGGTTCTGGATGGTTACATAGTCCATATACTTGGTAAGATTGACTGCTGTCTGTAAGATGTTGCAATGTCCATAGCGTATTATAATCAATCCCATGACCAAGTGTCATCATAGGGTTGATGACCACCAGACCAGATCTCTCTTGGTTGAAAGTTGGAGAGGTATTCATTCATTCATACATAGTACATTTTGGCCAATTAGACCTGGCGGAATCCAGGTCAAACCATAGTAATTATCCTCCAATGTTAAGTCTTGCCTTGGTCATTGACATGTGCAAACCCTCCACCCTAGGTGTTTTCAGTCTAGAAAGTTCTCCACCCAACAATGTGATGCCATTTCATCACTGCACGAGATGGCTATTGGCTCTACAATAAGGTTCATCCATCCTTTGACCAATGCTACAACAATGACACACAAACATCAAATGTGGCCCCAACAAAAATACAATGTATTATATGCAACATTGCAAGAATGTTCAGTGTTAACTGGGAGATTTTCTTGATTATTTAGATGTTGTTTACATTTTTTTATGCAAATTTTTTTTAACTTCTTCCTTGTATCTTAAAAAGTATAATGTCCTTTTCCTTGTGTGAAGTAGCTCAAAATTAGAGAAAACTTACTTATTCTGGTTGTATTTGCTTTTTCATATCACAAATATATTAAAGCATTTATCACATTCATTGGTGTTTCTTGCTTGGTCATTGATAAGATTATTGTTACTATATATAAAGTTTTTTTATGACCGGTTAAATAGGGCCATCCCCCCAAATCCCCTAAGAATTCAGATTATTTACAAAACACTCAAAATCTACTTCCACCTCACTGAAACAGTCAGTCGTTAAGAATTTAAAAGGAACACTGACTGTGTTAGAGTTGTTTGTCTTCAACTACCCACAACTCTTCATCAAATCCAAGGGGCCTGTCAGAGACAGGTCCCTTGGATTTTATTGTCCTCCTTGGATTCTTTCAATTAGCCTCCCACCAAAAACTAAATAAAAGAAAAAATGAGGGAATGTTTTCTTCAGTTCAATCAATCAATCTGTAAGAATTGAAGACAAATATAATGCTTTAACCTTGTATGACTTCAGTTCTTTACAGTGACATCTGAGAAGTTTACCTTTGACAAATCATCTGCGTTGTACTTTTTCTTTGCTATCTTAGGTAAGAGAAAACATGATTCTTGTTAAATGCATAGCGATGCAAAGAAATGTCTTATCATCAAAAACTTTCCAAGAAAGTATAAAGAATCAGCCTTCTCCTCAAGAAGAGGAAAAATTAACACGCAAGCAGCCATATAGCCTTTTTTAAAATTTGAATTTTCTATTTCACTTTTCTTCTATTGAAACGAGCAGAAGGATTTAATTAAACTTAGTGCTTATCATAAACAACAAATACTTACCAGTTCTAGAGAACCTTTTTTTGCCAACAGGTTACTTACAACCAGCCCTTTAATAAGTAAAAATGAAAAACAAAAATTTAAATGAATATCTAACTAAATACATATGTAAAAACATCCCTCCCCACCAAAAAAATGACATCCTCTTCTTTTGTGACAAACTTTGAGTATGCCACCTTCAGGATTGTTTTTAGATATCCATCATATGTCAATGTGATGCCATGACCATGGCTATGCTAAGCCAAAATTCCAAAACCCAATGAAAAGGAATGTTACGGTAATAAGAATCTCTCAAAGAAATTTTCTTTGCTTGCAATCTTTTGTGGTGATGTTCTTTTATTCTTATAGATAACAACACAATTTCTGTCTCTTACTTTTTCTTTTCATTTCTTGCTTTCCATTCTCTCACCATTTCTTTTTCCCCTCCCTCTCACTCTTCCCAATTCCTTTTTCTTCCCACGTCTCTCTCTTCCTTACCACTCTCTTTCACTGTTTTCCTCTTTCCCTTTTTAATATCATTTTCTTCAGTTTCTCCATTTCACTCTCTCTTTCCTCGACCCTATTTTATTTCTTTCTTCTCTTTGATTTCCCTCCTCTATTTTATTCTCTTCTTGCTCACTCTTTCCATCCCCCACAACACTTAATTTTTTCTCTCTTTCTTTCTCAGCATTCATCCAACTCTCTCTCTCTCTCTCTTTAATTGGTTATTTGTTCAATTCTCTGGACTCTTTTTTTTCTTTTTACATATTTGTAGTCAATCGCTGTTCTCTCATACAGCTTCCCTCTCTCTTACAGTTGTTTCTTTTCAATTCATCTATTGTTTTTCTTAGTCACCTTTTATTATTATGCAAGTGAAGTGACGAACATCGTTTCTAGCCAAGCAACTTGAAGGCGGGAAAGGAGATCGTTGGCGCTGGGGTTGGCGGTGTAGAGGAGTGTGTGTGGGGGAGGAATAAAAGTTTTTTGGTTTTTTTCGTGTAGTGGTGGTGGAAGGGGGACAGCAGAAATGTCTTTTATTGTTGTGTGTATGTGTGTGTGATCTTTTTGTATGTGAGGGAATCCATTGTCTTTGATATGCGTGCGTATATATACCACTTTTCTTCTCTTTCAAACTGTTGTGCGTGTGTGTTTTCGTGTGTAATAATTTGATTGCATACGTGCTTGTGTGACTGTGAAATGTTAAATATTTCTCATTCTAAGGAAGGTGTTCCTTTTCCATTAACCGGAATTATGTGTGTGTGTGTGTGTGTGTGTGTGTGTGTGTGTGTGTATAACCTAATATTTTGGTTTATTATAAGTGTGCAATTTTATGTACTAGTATTTTTTAAATTTTGTATACCACTTTTAGTAGTTGCTTTGAGATCTTCCTTCAATAAACGTGTGTATTTATGCAATACTCAAACTGTCAGTGTATGCATATTTGTATACGTGTGTGTATCTACATATAAATAATTTATAATAAATTATTTTCATACATACAAAAGTGTGCGCAGAGAGCGAGATTGGCAGTGTTTTTTTTGTTTTTTTTTTAGTTTTTGTTTAATTTTGTCTTGAAATATAAAAAATATTTCAAATTTAAGATGTCATTTCCGGTTTAATAACCCGTTTAACGATCACTTGTATAATTGGCTTCTTTTTCATCGTTTTTGCCTGTGCACCAGTTTCTTTAAAAATGAATATGTACAACCATTTTTATCTATGTTAGGTGTACTGGACAAATCCACTATAAGCATAGTTTTAAACATGCCTGTCTGAGATTATTCGCATCTCTCTATCTTTCATGCGACTGCCAAATAGTGTTAAAAACCTTTCGGGTTACTTAGGAATTTTGCTATTCACCCTTAAAGTGTTTTACCATCTAATCATGTACATTTCTTTCTTCAAAATGTCAGTGCCAACTAGACACAAAATGAAAATGAAACGAAGTGTATCTCAAGGAAAGAATTGGGCTAGAAGAAAAGTGCAAGGATTACTGGTAGGGGTAGAGATGGTGGTTCTATTGTCTGTTAGCAGATAGAGGTTCATAAACCTATTGTCTGTTTGTCTATCAATGTCAATTTTCTCGCTTGTACAATTACTTGATTTTCTAACACACTTTAAGGTTCATTCTGTTATTTGAACAGAAATGGTGGTCTATATATGTTTTTTTATTTTTTGTTTATATTGAAAATTAGGACAAGAGTATCCAGTTCAAATGTTTCAGATGAGTGTGTGTTTTTGTTTTTTAATATTTAGAAAGTGTTTCCAACCTGTTTATTTTATTCCATGTGTTGTTTTTTTTCTATTCTAAAAATTCATCAAACACAAAACCCAATAAACATTCAAAGCATAACTGATTGAAGTTTATAGGCATAAGAGGAGGAAATAAATGTACTACATTATAAGAATATGTAGCATAGATCACACCTGACCCTTGACTTGTAGAAGTTAAGATTATAGTGAGCAAGGCAGCATCTTCTTGGGAGCCTGCTCCACAAAGTTGGAAAGAGGCTGACAGAGGAATACCAATAGAATACAATGTCCACACTGCTTATATCTATACATTTACTCTGTATTTTGTTTTACATTTTACATTCAGCACTAATGTTGGGACTTATTTTGCATGTATTCTATATTTAATATTGTGTGTGACACTTCACAGTGACCTAAGATAAAAGTGCTTACGGATACATAGGTAAATAATTCTATGATAGTCTTCAATAAATAGACAGATTTGAATCATCATACTGTTTCTCTCTCATATAGATAGATAGAGAGTGTAAAATTTGCTATATTTTAGAAGAGTACTCATTATTAGAGACATAGTGTTTGTGATTACAGGAATCGGCATACTGTATATATCTGTCTATATCCAACATTTGTTTGGGACCTTTTCTTGGTTTTTTATATATTTGCAATGTTTTGGCTGAACAACTCCTCAGCTGTCATCAAGTGTTAATCTGTAAGGAAAAGGAAACCTCTTAACTGATGAGAGCTGAAGAATGGATTTCTTGTAAGATTGTGCCAACAATAGCAAATGTACAATGATGAATAATTTTCTCAAAATTATAGACAATGCAATAACATTTTATCTACATATGTATTTCATAGACATTCTCATGTTCATACAAATTTATGTAGATAACTTAGTATCATGAGAAAATCACCTTTGCAAATATAGATTTTTCTCATCTTCAAAAAAAAAAAAGCAAATTTTCTGCAATATCAGAGAGAAGAACTGGTTATAGTTTTAGTTTATAACATCTTCATTGACAAATGGCTGACTTATTATATTCCCTTCTTTTTATTACTTATAATTAACATTTCTCATGACTTACTTCAATTATCTATCAGAAAAATCATGTTTACTGACTTCGATTTTGGCCTTAATTGTACGTTATCTATAGAACTTACAATTTATCATTATTGGTAATTATCTGTTTTTATCATCTACAAAGAAAGTCAGGCTAACATTGACCCCTAAAAATGAGCTTATATTTCTTCCAATGAGATTTTACAAGTACATACATGTATAGTTCAGAATGAGATCAAAAAAGAAATGACTTGTTTTTTATTTTGTAATAAGTTTCTGAAAGACTTAAACTTTGACCCAGCTGTTTAAGAAATCAATGTCTATCATGTTTCTTTTAATCTAAGGAGGAATTTGTTCTTGCTATTAAATGATCATATGCAAAGAGCAAGAAATATTATATATAGATGGGAATTAAATATATACATTTATGCAAATGGATGTGAGAGTACTTTAACAGTGAGAGGGTAAGAGAAGTTGGTAAGCCATGTTAGAATTTTGGCTAAGTTTATTATATTCACTTTAGCACCAAAGCTCTTTAAAAAAAATGTGTATTCATCTATCTCCCTCCAGGGTTGACTGGGCTTTTTTAACCTTGGGTGGCAACCAGCCAAGGAGAAGGATGGGTTCTGAATTTAAAATCTGAGGAAGGCTGTTTGAAGACTTTTTGTCACTCTGTATACCATTTGTCTGTTATCAGTTCTACACAATGTTTTCACCACTATAATTAAATCAATCATATATGTGAATAGTCTGGTAGTTCGTTTCTAAGAACTGGATTGTTAGGCTTTCATGCAATTAAATTGATAGTGTATTATATGTGGCTGCAATGATTTTGATTATTACCCTTGAAAAAAAGATGTAGGTTGGTCTTTTAAAATTTACATCTAATCCAATAAATGATTGAGTTATGTTTTTATATTGTAACATAGACTCTACAATCAAATATCCATTTTACTTTGCTGTTTCCATGTTGAAATGCCTCCAAAATGTTTATATATAAAATCAGATTTTATCTTAGAAATTGACATCTTTGGAATGTACCATTTATTTATTTATTTATTTTTTTTTTCAAAGAATATGAGTTATTTTGAAAATGTTTCGCTTTTATGTTGGCCTTTCAGCAATTTTTTAAAAATCCTGACTTGTGTACAAATCAACCCTAGAAGTACTTAGTTTATAAAGTATATTATTTGACCAGCTTATTTTTTTTAATAAACTAGCTTTCACAATGAAAATTTTGATAAGTATTCCTGCTTCACTTTAGATAAAATAATTAAATGGATGAATGTATGAAGATGTAATTCTATGCAGATGCATTGTTTTCATCTTGAAATAGGTGACCTCTTAGTTACAGTGGCTTTTATGTGAAAAGATTCAATACCTGTAGAGAAATGGGTTTGAAAATTATCAAGCTGCAAATATCAGTAAATGTTTTCTTTTCTTGTGTGTGTGGAAATTTTCCAAATTCTAATGAATTATAATTCTAAGGAAAATTGCCTTCTTAAATTGCTTGGCAGCATCCCACAAAGAGCAAAGAGACATTTCTCTTTGTCTTTTCACTTTCTTTTCTCTCCAATTCCATTTCGTAATTTTTCCATCACAAAAATTGGCATCTTTTAAGCAGACATTTAAGTAAATATATGTATATATAAATATTTGATAAGATATCAACATCTATTTCATATCCATCTTTACAAAGGTATAAGGCATTCTTGAAAAGTTCTTCAGTCAGTTATGTGCCATGCATGATACATGCTTAGGTGATCATATATCTTTTGATACATGACTGACGAGGCAGGTTTTTTCCCACAGTAGGTTGCCATTTCTTTCTGCGGTAGACCAGTGGAGGCACAGTGGACTAGTGGATAACAGCTCACGTTGAGGAAGACCTGAGTTTGGAGTCCATTAAATCCATTACATTCATTTACATGGGAAAGGTATGAATCCTCTTCTTCACCTCCCAGCTATGGGTAAATAGTAGGACAGACCAGGTTTTGGAGCCTTGGATGGCAACTGATCTACCACAGAAAGAAATGGTAACCTATTGCAGGGAAAAAAATCTGCCTCATCAGTCACATATCGCAAGTTACATGATCATCTAAGCATGTATCACACATGGCACATAACTGAAAAGTTAGTTTGACCGAATTTTCAAACTCAGTACTCTGATGTTTGTTCATTAGAATACTGATTTTTGCCGAGCCAGGCTGACAATTTTCAGCACCCCTTGTATTAATGAAGATAAAACATGTTTAAGATTATTCATTGCACACATATTGATGCACTTAGAAATTTCTTATGTTTTTGTAGGTATAAAAATATCTATTCATACACATATACAAGAGTTGATCAACTCTTGTATATGTGTATGAGTAGATATTTTTATATCTACAAAAACATATCTACTTGCTAGCCTAGATATTGCAAGTAGATATTAGCAGAATTTTGATCTGAAATGTTTACTGTATAATAATAATAATAATAATTAATATTCACCATTGAATTAAGGGCAGTGAGAAAGGAAATGATGTTGAAAAATTGTTGTGCAAAATAAATGCCTTATTCATGATTATTGATGTATCAACAAATATAGTGTTCATGTTATATGAAAAAATGTGAAGGAGAAAATTGAGTGATAATAAATATATATATCTATAAGTTATTACTTATCACTGGTAACAATCATTGCTTGTGTCAACAGCAAGAGAATATGATAGTATCTTCGTAGGGAGGTTCCTCAAGGAAATAGCAGAAATGACAATTTTTTTTGTGAATATCATCTCAAAAAAAGTTTTTCTCTTTTTTTTAACAATACTTAAAATGTTTCGACTTGAAGGAAAATAAATGAACTTTATATTTACATCAGTGTCTTAAATAATAAACTTAATTAATCCAATGGTAAAATGTAGAGATTTCTTTTTAAAAAGGCTAAAATTATAATTGTACATGTCCACTCCCAGTCATAGGCCTCAATTGCATGGCTACCAGACCTGTTATTGGTTTATCCTATTTGCACAATGCCTAAATTCAACAGGGTCTTGAGCATTGTCTCTCTCTCTCTCTCTCTCTCTCTATATATATATATATATATATATATATATATATGAAATACTTTTCTTTTTTTTTTTTTACTGCGCCAGAGGTTAGGGGCTATTTATTTTTCTTGGGCTCTTTCCTTTTCTTCTCACTTTGTTGGTCTCTGCTTTTTTTCCCTTTTTTTTCTCTTAACCTTCTTCCTTTTCCTCTCCTCTGTATCATCAGCAGATATTTTTCAATATCTGCTGCCCCCCAATCTTTCTCCAACCCTTTTAGAGTCCTTCCTCCTCCCCCTCCCTCCATCATTTAACGAGAGCCAATGAATAATATTTGGAACTCTGCTAAGAAATTTGTGCCTTGTAAATAACCCACATCTATGGGCTGATAAGGAAGATGTCATTAACTGCCACCTGGTGCTTATTAGCTCAACTTGCTGCCATTGAGTCTTAGAGATTTCCATCATTCATGCACATGCAGCAGCACCAGTCTCACCACTGTCAATTATCTTCTGCCCCTAAACCAATCAGTGGTCATCACTTCTAGTTGTTTTCAACACAAATGTCCAGCATTTTGAGGGGCTCAATTACATGCTCTGTCCCTTCTTCTGTTGATAACTCTTTCACTCCTTGCTACACCCACTTGCTCTATTTGCTACTCTAGGGGAATTATTTTTTCCATACAAGGATGACTCATTACCAGTTTCTACCAGCTTCATCTTTTTCTTTCTTTGAGTTCATCAGGCACTGGTGTCTCCTATGTATTGGTTAGTCTTTCCTAGAATTTTAATATATTCTAGTCGATCTAATTTTTGTTAATTTCTCACATGTTTACCTGTTAGAAAATCTTCTGAAATGGCCCTTTAAAAATATCATTTATCTATATTCTGCATGTTACCAATGCATGAAGAATTTCCCAAGTTCAAACTTTACCAAGAAAATAGTTTGTCAGAAAATAATTTCTCTTTGAATAGTAAACATTAAGAAGCCATATCTAAATATAGGTACATAATTCAAATTGCTTAATCTACCTACCTTCTTTTTCAGTTAAATTCAAAAGGGCTTTTAAGTTACTTACTTTACATTAAAACAAATTAAATGTGTGATTTTAAAGTCTAAGTTTTATATGAAGTTTTTACTTGTGTTCATTATTTTCAATAATTTGAATGGAAATTTTTGCATAGAACATTTTTAGTGGTTTTAAATATTGAAGTAACTAATACAGCTATTGGGGATATCCTGCAATAAATCTCCACATAAATATTGAAAGTTTCTGAGTGTTTTATCACCAATTGAATCACACGTATCAAGATAGATCTCTGATGCTCTTTAACATTTTGTCTGTCATTAAACTCAGATGTAATTTTAATGAAACTTTTTGAAATAAATTCTTAACTAAGAAACTTTAGAAAAAATATCTGACTTGGTTCTTCTTACAATAAAAATTTAAAATATGTCCATTCATGGTGTGAAAACATTTCCTTTAATAAATATTAATTTCAACATAGTCTTCTTCTTTGCCACTACAATTGATTCAGTCCTGAATATTAATCATATACTGTCTATATTTAATAAATTTTTAAAAGCTACTCAAAAAAAATTTCTCTCTATTATTTATATATATATATATATATATATATATATATATATATATATATATGTGTGTGTGTGTGTGTGTGTGCGCAGATATGTAGAATAATAGGAAAGAACATGTTAGGTAAATAATCCGGAGTTCTTTAGTATTTTTGGTTTTATTTTTAAAAACAGTGCTCCATACAGAAGTAGAGCTTAAATTATAATTATTGTTTAAAAAATATGATTCCTTTGCTACATAAGAGTTCTCATGTTTCCAAAACGAGACCCAAAAACCTCAATATAATTATTAAAATTAAATTGAGTTAAAGTATCAAAAGCGAAATTTGAGTTTCATCCTCAGCGAAAATTTAAGAACCTTCCTAAATTTTCGCTTGAGGATGAAACAGGGCTTGATACTTTAACTCAATTTAATTTTAATAATTATATTGAGGTTTTTGGGTCTCGTTTTGGAAACATGAGAACTTTATGTAGCAAAGGAATCATATTTTTTAAATAATAATTATATATATATATATATATATATATATATATATATATATATATATATATTTTATGATATATAGAGGAAAAGAATATATAAATTTTTTATATATCAAGAATAATTTTAGGGGAAAGGTATAACAAAGTGAAGAAAGTTTTTGTGTACAACATTTTGTCTTATAGAACTGGATCAGACTAATATATATATATATATATCTCCTCTTGGGAGTATTATATATATATATATATATATATACTATTCCCAAGAGGATAGAATCTAGGTAGAACTCAATGTCAGGACAGAGTAAGAATTTCCGATTTCTTTTTGAATTTGTAGGTCTGATGAATTGGATTGTGATTACGATTCCAATGTAATAAATTATAACCGTGGAATATTAGTGTTTGAGCCTTTTATTTTTATATATATATATATATATATATATATATATATATATATATATTTCCTATTAAATTTGCATTCAGTTAAGAATAAAATATTATCTTTCTACAATTATAATCCAATGTATTGATTTTTCTTGGGATTTAGTTCAAAGAGAAAATATTCCTGAAATTTCCTAGTAAATATTTCCCATGACTTTCATTTGATCAAATGGTGCTGTAGTTCCATTAACAGCATTACAAGGTCTTTTTCCACACAATCAAATCAAGCCTTTGTGCTTTCTGTTGGATCCAGCCCCTTTGTTCCTCTAGTTACTTTCTAAATCTTGAATGCCAGTCTATTGACCACAAGTCTTGTAAACCTGAAAGTTTCCCTTTTATGTTAAAATTGGGCTAAGAGGTTGCTCGACTTGCTTTTGGAATTGTGCAATTTTCATTACTATTAAGCCAAGAACAATTGTCATCATTTAGCTTTTAATTCTTCGTACATTCGCTGAAATGGTGCATGCATGCAATTCCTCTCCCTCAATCCGTTCTCTGCAATGCCATTACAACTCTGACCATTCTTTTTCCATCACTTACTCTTCTTGCAGATGGCCTTGTGTTCAGGCAGATGGTTCCATCATTGGAATTGGTCAATGTTTACTCTCAGATGCTTACTTCTAATAATTCCTCTCTTCTCTTCTTTGAATTGTCCTACAAATTGTAATCATCATTTGGCTTTTTCATCGGTGGTGGCGTGGTCTTCATCCCCCCCTCCACACACACTTCCTTTCTTCAAAGATGACAGACAGACAGACGGATGGACCGACAGATGGTTTTGCTGTACTGGTCAGTGCTTTCAGTTTCAGCAGAATTAAGATGATGATTGTGGTGGGGTTGAAGTGCTTGGCTAATAGCTGTACCCCCACCCCATCATTTGAATTCTAATCTCAACTGACCCCCTTGTAGCCCTAAGCTTCTCATTGCTGTTTTCTTAAAAGGCTGCAGAAGCAGATGGTTCATAAGTTAATTATAAGGCATTGTGCAATGTTCTTGTAGTGTTCTTCACTAGCTTTTCATGGAGGATGTAGATGGAGAAGGAAGAGGAAGTGAATAAGGAAGAAGAAAATACCAGTTACGATGATGATGATGATTGTTAGAAATGTGGCAGTAATAGTTTAGTGAATCATGTTTGCCTTTTAGGAAGCCAAAATAATGGCACCTTCAAAAACAGGTAGTTTACTGGCAAAATCAAATTCTGACTTGAGATTCCCAAAAAAGCAAGATGATTGTTTTTTAACAATATTTATACTGACAGGAGAAGGTAAATCTGAATGCTGTCGAAACAGATCTCAGATGAAGAAATAAAAAGAAAAAAAAACAATTCACTGAAAGTGTTTTTCTTTATATTAATGTTTCAGTTTCATGATAAGAACATGTTTGTTATGAAAATTTATTTAAGCCTTATTTATTTATTATTATTTATTTTTTATTAATTAATTTTTAGTAATAAATATGATTAAATTTAAGGTAATATTTATTCACCATTATATATTATATAATTACTGTAATTACAGGGTTTCCAGCAAAAATGTACTCACTTTTTAAATGACAACAAATGCAGTGTTTATTGACTTACAAAGACGATTAATGGTTTAAATTAAATATTAAATTAAATTAAATAGATGAATTTGAAAGAAGGAAAAATCCAATAAGTCAAAAAAGTGAGTACATTTTGGGGGGATATTATATATTGGCTTGTCAGATAAATTTTGGTCATTTTTTTTTTCCAGTGTTATTTATATTACCACGCAAAACATTTTTACTGTAGTCTTTTATGGTGTTTGGCTGCTCTATTCTTCATCTACAAATTTTGTTTAGCATTTTATATTATTGACCAATTTGTTGAAATAGAAGTAAAATAAATGGGGAAAAAAATGATAAAATTTATCTAACAACCATATATATATATATATATATATATATATATATATATATATATTGTCATCCACAGACAAACTGTTTCACTGTATCACAGCTCATTAGTGTGGCTAGATATCTGGTTGCTTCTAGCTAGGATTGAAACCTGACTAAATTGGCGTCAGTCGGAGATTCTACCACTAAGCTATTAATGCATGGCAGGGATGAAGGTGAATTTAAGCGCATTTATTTTTAGATAAACACAGTGACTGAAAGGACTCAATTTGCTTTACTGAAGAGTCTTGCATTGTTAAACTGTAATAGTCACTGTTTACAAACTCACATTCTCTCCCCCAGAGAGCTCAACCGAAATAAATTTTTCAGGAACATACATACATATATATATATATATATATATATATATATATATATATATATATATATATATATATATATATATGAATATAATAGGTTTATCAATATATCCACAGATTTGCAAATTTAGATCTGATATTTTCACTGTATATAGTGTTGGACTATGAGATTAATATTCACTATTGAATTAAATGCATTGACAAAGAAGAAATCTACTTTTATGAATTTATATATTTTGTTTGACAAATAATTACCAGAATATATTTGGTCAGACAAAATAAAAATTTTAGGATATAACAATGTTGTATTTGACAAAAAACACCAAAAATAGTGCACGGTGTAAAAATGCCAACCCACCAATCAAGCATAAGTTTATGGTGTTTCTGTAGAGTAATGGTCATGGTTAAATGTAACTGGCAGAAATACCCAGCAAATAGAATTGACAAAGTTTTCAATAAACAATAACAAAAGAAAGAAAAGAACAGGGCAGAAATAATAGCAAGCAAACAATATATGCAAGACAAAAGTAGGCAAAGCAACAGAAATAAGGTAAAAATTTCACAAAGTAAGAATGCTGTTAACACACAAAAGGGATACAGACAAGTAATTGTAGCATTCTGACTTCAATACAAGAAAGTACAAAAATATGGCATATAAGACCAAGAAGTGGTTTTATCTTATTAGCTAGGAAGAAATCCCAGCATGCATCTGTACAATTTGTCTATAAATTTGGCGAGGAGTGTATTTTTGTAGTCATTCCCCTTAGATTGGAACTAATAATTACTTTAGCACGGCAAGTACCAGAAAACTTAGCAGAACTGTAGGTTTGGGGTGGGAGATGGATTTGCCAAAATATTAGTTCATTTTTTTTTTTTTAATCTTTAAACTTCTGCTATTTAGCTTATACAAGCGATCCATCTTCCAACACGACAACAACCCAAAACATTCTTTGAAAACCACTTCGGCATGGTTTAAGAAGAGTAATAAGGTAAGGGTAATGAAACAGCCTTCTGAATTGCACTTGACTTAAATCCAATTGAACATTTCTGGAATGAATTGAAAATTGCTGTTCATAAATGAAAGCAATTGAATCTGAATGATTCTGCAGAGAAGAATGATTGAAAATATACATTGGGAGATGCAGAAGCCTTATCAAAGGCAAAAGAAAACTTTTATGAACAATGATTGTTGACAAGAGCCTCAACTTAGTTAAGGGGGTTGAATATCTATGCAAATGTCTTCATAATAAATAATGGTAATTATGGAGATAAAATAATATTGATTCTCTTTATTATCAATTATTAAACTAATTTACTTAACTACTCTTATATGGTGGCAAATTTTGAGAGAAGGAAAAGTTATTTCAACATTTATTCAGTAGATTATAATTTTATTTAAGCAGCAAATTGAGCAATTTGTTTATTCTTAATATAAAAAGACATTTAAATAAAGAATGTCTCTTTTTAAGTTTGTGTAATAAAGTCCTTGTCTATTGTCATATATTTCTGACACATTCCAACAAACTCTTTCCTTCATTTTTGTCTGAGTTAACATAATACTTCTCAGAACAGAAAAATAATTGCCCAATAAAAGGTTTATTGCACTAATACCCTTGGAAAAGTCATGAACACAATTTTTCCTGAAGACTCATTGTCATTTTTTTTTATGCCATTGTTCACATGACACAAGGCTCTAAAATCACTCAAGGTAGAGGGTTATTGAATAAAGTCGTTAAGGGCATAAAGGAAGGAAATAAGAAGAGGGAATATATAGGATAGATAACAGTTGACCCTAGATTTGAAGAGGTTAAAATCCTCTTGGGGGAATCTGTTTCACAAAAAAAGTTATTTGACATGTTTCATCTTTGTTGTTCAATGACAGTTGACAGAAAAAAATAAAGTAATAACACCAAACAACCTTACTATACAGGCAGTAGAGATAAAAACTGTAACACCTGTTATCACCCTTGACATAAACCAATCTTACATACACACCACATATGGTTGGTTGATATGTTATCACTGATGTAACATTATTTTTATTTTGTATCCGAAAAGTTTGATATAATCAAAACATTTTCTCAGTATAGTAATAATTATTTTACACTTTTATCATTGATCTCCATCTAACAGAATTTATTAGGTTCTTTATACAGAGAGAAAGATAAAGCCACACACAGTAAAACCAGTTGAGAGCAGAAGATTAACTGACGATTTCTGATTTTTATCATTACTTACTCAGTTTCAATTTTCGTAAGCTTCTCTCAAGTGCAATTGATGAAGTTGCTATCTGAACCAGCCGTCAATACTTGATCCACTTTCATCTGGTGTAATGGGCTTGATTGGTCAGTATCAAAATATGGGCTCTGGCCACTGAGATAAACAAACTGATTAGAAATTGGTTTGGCATTATTGATTGACGAAACCTGCTTTCCACGGTTGCCTGGCCATAAATATATTGGGAAATTAACTTCAGCTCTTTACTTGATGCTGTTTTTTTTTCCTCTTTTTAACTTGCTTTGATGATATAAGATTTATGCCTTCTCATATATATATATATATATATATATATATATATATATATATATATATATATATATATATATATATATGAGAGAAAAAAGCCTACACACCTCTCTTTTCTCTAAACTATTCTCCATGTAGAGAAGATGATACACACACACACACACACACATAGTGTGTGTTATGTGTTATATTTACAGGAATACAGGTTTGATTCCTGCCGGTAGATATATTTTCTTTAGTAAGACTTTCAATCTCTGTTTGTAGACATGATTTTCACTGTTTAAATAAAGGTGGAATGTCTACACAAACATATGCACCCACCAAATATAGTATTTATAGCAATATATATATATATATATATATATATATATATATATATATATATAGAGAGAAAAAAACCTACACACCTCTTTTCTCTAAACTATTCTCCATGTAGAGAAAATGATACACACACACACATATATATATATATATATATATATATATATATATATATATATATGAGAGATATCTAAAAGTGGACATTGAAGTCAACACCCAGAGCGAAAGTCTGTTTCATGATAAATGCAATCATCAGTCCATGACAATTACATTTAGCATTGGGTGTTGACTTCAGTATCCACTTTTATATATTTACATCCACTCTATATTGAGAACTTTAACCCATAAATATAGCATACTTTAAAACTATATTTTATATATATATATATATATATATATATATATATATATATATATATATATAAAAAATATGTACATACAGGTAAAATACAGATGTGTGTGCATGTTCAAGTATTTATTTTTCAGGTGACATGTGCATGTATATATATTATATATGTGTGTGTGTGTATTTATTAATATATATCATCTTCATAGAGAGGGCATTATCTGAGTAAGAAATTATTTTGTACATATGCATATACATTTGGATGAGAGTGTATTTCAGTCAAAACTATGACTTGGATACACATATATAATGTGTGAACATCAAAATTATATATACACACAAATTTTTAGATATTTTTTGTTGGTAATTGGTATTGCCTATAAAGTAAAAGTTATTTAATAAGCATTATGAACATTTCAAAAGAAAATATGTTTAGTTAATGAGATAATTAATGAGATGCAAGATAAGGAAAAGGAGAAAAAGGGAGGAAAATACACAAAACAATGCAGTAAAGACCTGATCGTTAATGGATATGTGCGATTAAAATCGTTAAGGGACTCCCAATAGAACTTCATTAGAACAATATAAAAGTTTTCCTATGCAGCAAACAGGCAATTATCTTGTATGCTTAATAACCTTGATTAAATATCAAAAATATCTATGGCACTCCATACTGGAAAAGTTGTTAGAATTTGTCAAAATTTAGCAACCACAATGTTTCTATCAGAATAAATCTTTGCCACTATACGAGTTAAACTCGCCCTTTCAATAAGTACCATTCGGGGTTACAACTATATTTATAATTATGTCTACTAGAAAGTCTACTAGAAATATCCATGAAAATTTAATTGTTTTCCTCTTTGAATTTTCTTATTAATCTTAATTCTTAAGTTAATGATCAATTCAGCAAGTTCTAGACAATAAAATATCCATAGTAATTCCCCTATTGCATTGTTAAATATTTGAGCTTAACAAATTTAACAAAATATTGCAAATAAATATGAATGCTGGACATTATTTAAAGAAGTAAGGGGATACAAATGAAAAGATTTGAAAATGACAACTTTTTTCATTTCGCTAAAACAGCCATTAAACACTTTTATCTACCTTTGTTTCGTTTTTTTTTTTTTTTTTTTTTTTTCTGAAACAAGTAGCATCGATGATATCTTTTCTGGCTTTCCACCATGATTGAAATGCAATAGACCATTATTTATGAGGTATTGACAGGGTGTAACGGTCGTGCTAAGTAACTAAGGGTGGGACAAGCAGAATTTTAATAAGATATATCTATGTTTGTCTACACCTCTTTATCTGTTTTTACCTATCTTTCTATCTACTAGCTTTATCACTCATTCACACTCTCTCTATCTATCTATCTATCTATATATATATATATATATATATATATATATATATATATATAAAAAAATCTGTAGATATTTATCAGTTTCTTTATATCTATGATTCTATCTCTTGATAGTTGTGATGCTGAAAAGTTATCACTTCAACAAATTTCTCTACATCCAAAAAAAAAAAAACCTCCTTTTTTTAATTTTAAGGATTTTTTAGTGGGATGAGAAACTTTTCAGCACACCTTCCTTAATCTATTTGTGTGTATGTATGTAATTCTTTCAATTTACCTACATATTTATCTGTCAGTATGAATTTATTTGCAAGCCTATGTCTCATTCCGTCTGTCTCTTTTATATGGAATGTAACAAACTACCTATATGTTGTTTTTTTTTTGTGAAGGTCAAGATTTTTATTTATTTTTAAGATACAGTTTTACAAATGTGGCATTAAGGAAAGCTGAATGTGTTACTTCATTTTCTGCAAGTCGGTAATCTACTCTCAGATAATCAAATTATGATTTCTCTTCCTTATGAAGATCAAGTTATTATTCTAATCAGATAAGAGTTACACTTCTGGCATTAGAATGGAACTCTATTCTACAATTATGACTGCTTTTATGAGAATAAAGCAATTAAAACATTACTTTTATTTACTGTAAAAGCTGTGTGGCCAAATTAGTTTTATTAAAATTAAAGAACACACTGTTCTGTTGGGTTATTTTAAACACCTGTTTAATGTAAATTTACTGGCTTTCCAGTAAAATAGTCATAAATTTGATTTCCTATATACTACAAAAGTGTAGCCTTTTACCATACATGGTCTTGTTCAGATTAATCAAAATTATTCCTTGTAACATACCTACTTATGATGACGGTGGTGCCACTGCCACCATATTTAGAGTTTGTAGACAAAAACAGAACATATGGAATAATGGATTTTTCTGTTCCATCAGATCATAAGAGTAAATCTAAAAGAAAAGAAAAATAATGGAATGTAAAAGTGATGGTAGTGCTTGTTGTGGCTGGAGCACTGTGAACAGTGTTCTGACAAAGAGGCTGGAAGAATCATTCAAAAGACAAAATGACTAACATCAACTAGATGAAGGGAGTCTTGGAGAATTAAGATTTTCTATTAATGGATCCCCAGTAAAAGCCAACAGTAACTGCTGGTGTGAAAGTTCCAGGATGATGAAGACGATGACAACTACTACAATAAAAACTATTATTATTATTATATACTTTTTTTTTTTTTTTGATGTCACATCCCTTCAGAAGATAGTTGATCATGACTCTTTGCAGATTCCCTTTATTTATTATCTGTGAATCACCATGACTTCTCAGGAAATATAGCAAAATGGTTTTCCTGTTAGCTTCTTCATGGTTTGGAATTCAGAATTTTCTTCGACAAACTCTCCACAAATTCCTTTTATTTATTATCTGTGAATTGCTTTGACTCCTTTAGAAAGGTAGTGCTTATCTATTGCCATTTCTAGTTTGAATTCAGTTTTCCTTCTCTTACACTGGTTGCCATTCAAAGCTTGAAAACCCAATCTATCTTGTTATTAAACCCATGGCAGAAAAGGTAAAAGATGGATTCATGCCTTTCTCAAGTGAATTAGTGTGAAAGGTAATGCACCAATATGCATCGTTCTACCCACGTATTCATTATTAGTTTCTGTAAATTTGTCAGCTCAATAATTTTTGGAGAATTCTTGATTGGAAATCTGTGACCTCTTTGGATATTTCAATATTTTCAATAGTTACTTTAATTTCTGAAAAAAAAAAAAAACAATTTTAGAGGAAATGGCTGGTGCCATTAATTAGACAAGGTGGAAACTAGGTTGCAGAAGTAAAAATGAAAATCATTATTTATTCGTCTATTTATTGAAGGACAGTTGATGTTCGTAAAAATTCCCATTCTTGTCCTTTTAGTCTAGCCGAATCCTAGCAATTAATTTTTGATTAACGTTTACCTTATTTAAAACTTTTCCAATCAAGCAGTGATGATGAGATTGTGTGTGTGTGTTTTTTCTTTCTCAGGCACTGAAGCAAAATGAAACAAGACGCCTTTGTTTGAATATCCAAAAGCATCCTTTTATGACAACAGAATTCTTGTGAAATATTCCACCTCCTGTTATACTTCGGAAAATTCTCCCTTCACTTTTGTTTATCTCATATGTGGAGTGAGCACTCTAGCAGAAACAGTAGGGGTTATCTCAGTGTATGCTTGTATTCTCTGCACACATATTTTTGCGTTTATAATACGTATAATGTGTATGTGCATATGCCCCTCCCTGTTCCCTTTGCTTATTCCAACTTGAATTTGTGCATTCTCCTTTCTTCTCTCTTTCTATTCTTTTTCTTTTTGTATGTGTGTCTGTGTAACTTTTATTCACTATGATCATCCATTGAAAAATCTGTTTTCCTTGTCCTCATTTTTCTTTCTCTCTTTCTTGAACTTGTAAGCAATTACTCTTTGGAGCTACACATAGTGAAGTTAAATAAGGAAAAGAAAGGAATAAAGAAAGCAAATACAAAAGGAAAGAAGGAAAGAAAGAAAATATCAAAGAAAGAAAGAAAGCAAATACAAAAGAGAAAAAAAGGAAGGAAGGAAAGAAAGTAAATACAAAAGAAAGAGAAAAGGAAAGAAAGAAAATATAAAGGAAGGAAAGGCTTCTTCTTGTTAGATGATGAGAAATGGTACTCATTTCTCATGAATTTAAAGAAAGCATTTATATTACTTGAAAAATTGTGAATCCTCAGCTTTATTTTCTTGCTACTATAGACCCCTTTTCCAAGAGAATTAAGTGTTTAACGGAACATTTTCTTAGAAGTGGGGAACCTGTACAGATTTTCAGTGAATATATTCTTCATGAGTACATTTACTTTGTGTTTGAGAATTATTTCTTCTCCACCTCCCTTTTTCTTTTTACTCCTTCCTTCTCTCTCTCATCGTCTCTTCCCTTCCTGTCACATCATATTTTTATATTCTTTCCCTTGTAAAAAAAAAATTAAAATTAAAATAAATAAATAAATAAACAGTATTCTATTTTTCCTAAAACAAAAAAGTAATCGTTTTTAAATTTAATTTAACCCACTGATTATCGTAAACTTACGTCATAATTTACGTATGTATGTAAATTGTAACTAAACACTAACAGTGACTAAAGCTGGTCGCTGTTAATTTAGGGCTAAAAAATGTCCTATTTTTGCGATCCCTATGTTTCAAGTTGAAAGTAGAAAGACCTGCAGAAAAATCATCAGCTCAATTCTCCTCTTACCAAAATAAAAACAAATGTCCAAACATTTTTTTAAAATTCTTGATCGGTTCAAGAACTTTTTCAGCCCCTCATGTGAAGGGTTCCTCTCTAATTCGTATGAATGAACATCATGCATGTCATTCTTATTTTATTTTATGTTGATGAGCATACCTTTTTTCTACTACTGTTACCCCACTTCATCCCTCCTCCCCCCCTCTCTCTGTCTCAAAGTCTGCAGTGTCATCTGTATTTAACAAAAAATAAAAATAAAATAAAAGCAAGATAAAGGGAAGAATAAACATCTAACTGCGTGGGAGTGTGCCGGTTTTATGACTTCTTTGGTAGTTAAAAATATGCCTTCTTTGTAGTAACTTGCATCTTTGCTCCCGTTTTTCAGTTATAGTATTTCTTCCTTAACCACCTTTAGAACCGGTTGTTATATCAACAGAGAAGGGATCCCCTGACGTGTGTGTGACCACAAATCTGTGAATGAATGAATAAAAATCGATATTCCTGCCTACATAAATTCATTTTTCTCTCTTTCTCTCTGCTTTCCGATGGTGTTTTTGTTTTTTTGTACTCCCCCCCCCTTTCTTTCTTATTCTATCTGTGTGCCTCTCCTCCTTTGAACCAGTTACGATCTACGGCAAAAAAAAAAAAAAAAATCTGGTGTGTGTAGGAATGAATGAACACTTGTCTTAACTTTTATCTTTTTTTTTTTTTTTTTTTAATCTACAGCTAAATTCTTTTATCCTTTTCGTTTTCTTAGAGCCAGTTAAATTATTCTTTAGATTTTCAATACGTAGGTAAGATTTGCATTTTTTTTTCCGTTTTATTTTTACTCTTCTTACCTCACTATTTTTTCGATTTTGTTCCTTTCTTTTATTTTTCTTTCTTTCTTTTAAACAAAATATATTTTAAAAACTGGTTGCTTTCTCTTTTCTTTTCACTGTTGTCTACGAAGGGAAACAAAATTAAAGAAAAAGGTAAAAAGTATAAGAATACTGCGGCTTGTTTCTTTACGTTCTCTGAATGAACTATCTACCTATCGACCAGGCATTTTTCTATTTCCCTATCGATTTATTGAATCACTGAATCGGGCATATATCGATCTGTGTATGTGTGCCATTTTCTCTGTTAGCCACCTTTTTCTTTATTTCTACTGTTCCTTACTTCCGAAGAAAGTGACAAAAAAAGGGTTCGGGTTTACTGTCTTGCGTATATTACTTGTGTAAATGGAAATTGTACTCACTTCACTAAATATGAATGAACATGCGCGCGTTACGCTATTTTCACACCCTCCCTAATTAACCCTTGTTTGCCTCTTACCCCCTTTCTCTCTCTTACAACTGTGCCTACTTGTCACCCTATTATTCCCTCCTTCCTTAAATTTCTCCCTCTCTTTTTGCACTGCTAACCGTGAAGTGACAAAGAATGAAAATCAATGCTGCTGCTGCTGCAAGGGTTCACTTCTGCATTATCGTCAGTGTGCAGAGAGAGTGAAATGAAATTGTAAAAAGAAGGAAAAAAAAAAAAGGAGAAAAATACTAGAAGAGGTACAGGTTCTGGTAGTAATCTCCACCCACTGCCTATATGATGGTGGATCTGCTTGTCATTGTCGTCAACTATCTGATCATTATTGTTGCAGTGTATGAAGGAGGAAGAAGAAGAAGAAGATGATGACAACAACCTAGTCAGGTCTTTTGTAAAGCTAGCAAGCAAGTCTGCACTGATACACTAACTTGTAAGCTAGCCGACCTTTGATAAAAGATTCGCCAGATGTACATACACACACACACACACATCAAAATACTTTTGGTTTAAAGTGTGTATTTATGTGGTGCACATTTGTTCAGTTCAGTACTATATAAAATAAAGTATATTTTGTATTCCTTAATTTTTGAAGTCTTTGTAAAATTGCAATGTTATATGCCAATTGCATTACAAATATTTAGCATCTGTGTGTATACGCTCTCCTTCACATTCTAAGGTTTTATGTTTTTTATAATAATTCATATCAGCAGGATTCATAAAACTGAAACTAACAAATTTGTATTCATGAATAAAAGTTTTTGACCTAAGTTTAAGTTCTCTGCCCACTGACTTTACCCTTACTCCCTCACTTGTATTTTTTATCAAATTTCTGCATAGGTCCATTGGAAATGGGGATGCAAAAGATATCCAGTGTTAAAGAATTAATGCAAGCTTTACACCGAAAGGGTTATTGTATGTATGATTTTGTTTGTCTTTGAGAAGACATTCTTGTGAAACTGTCTTTGAGAGTTGTGACTCTTTGTGTGCATATTTTTTAAAGAGTATTTCTTTTAAAAGTCAGAAAATATTTTGAAGAAAGTATTTTTTTTAAATTAAAAGACTTAAAAGGAAAAATAGAAAAATCAGTAGTCTGGTTGTAAATTTTCTTCTAAGTTGTTGGAATTTCTAAAACAGAAATGTCCATAAACAGTCCTTTTATCTTCAGAAACTTTTTTTTTCATTTTTTTTTAATTGTAATGCATATCATTTTTTTCTGGTTTCTCTGGATAAAGAGAGAACTTTGTAGATTGGGCCAGATTATTTTAAGATAGTCATCCTTCAAAGAATAGAGACTTTAACCAATTTGTTAAAAATGCAACTGCCTGTATATTAATTATAATCGTTTAGTACACCTTACTTTTATTTCTAATTATTTCTCTGCACCAAAACACTATAATGGACAAAAAAAAAATTACATGAAAGTATTATTCAAATGCAATGTCAATTGACATCTCCAGATATCTTGATCTATTCCCTATCTTCATCCTTTCCTCTTTCATGCCTCTTTATTCTTGCTCTCACTTTCTGTAACCCCTTGCATGCTAGTGGCACTCCTGCCTTGCTTGGGGTGCAAAGTTAAAAAAAAAAAAAAATATCAAACCATAACAAATAATTCTTGAAAATGATCAATGATAACCCTAAGACCAAACAATTGTTCTTTTCCTGGAAAACAAGATAAAATTGCTAAAAATGATGTAAATGAACCTTATCTTTCAGGACGTAGGCAATCATGGCTCTCCACCTCCTTCTATCCCTTGCAGCTTTCAGCAAGCTCCTTCCCTCTCCTTTCTCCCCAAGACCACATTCTCTCATCCACCTGCTCAAGCTTGTTAAGTATGTCACATGCTGCTTTTCCTTGTCTTTCTTTCTCTCTATTTGACCCGTGAGTATCAGATTCTCCAGACACTCCTTCCTCATTATGTGTCCAAGAAACTTCAGCTGCCTCTTTCTGATGCTAAGTGTAAGCTTTCTCCTTGTTTGTAATGAACATTATCAGTGATCTTTAATAAATACAACTTGAGGTGATGTTGAAATGTTCTTGGCCAAATTTACCTTTTTTTGTACAGTGATGTTCATCCTGAACAGGGCCTAAGAGCCTCTTAAGGTAGAGGGTTACAGAGTATCACCCCAAGTAAGGTGACAATACCACCAAGATACAAGGAACCACCTGAAGAATAGAGAAGGAAAAGACTTTAGAAGGAGCCAGAAACCCAATCCTAAACAGGAAACAAAGGATAAACCTCTACTCCCATTCAAAAGACTGGGGAAGAGTGTGAACCAGACAAGTAAATCTATCTACTCTTCAAAATCTTATCACAATATTTTTGGGAATCACTTTTTGGTTGAGCAAAGAACCTTTGAGTACATACTCATATGTGTGTGTATATATATATATATATATATATATATATATATATACTCAACTTTCCTGTCAAATTCAACATATGAGGGTCAAGCAGATCAGTTCCTAGGAACCAACAGCCTGATACCAGCACATGAGATTCGATTATAGTGGTGAAGGTTTTGTGCAGAACTATCCACACTTTTTAAAAGGCTGGATACAGAGACCTGGTGTCACAAGGTCCCCAAACAGTCTCCACAGGTTTTGACTTCAGAGTTGTCCTTCTAGACCAGTTGCTATCCAAGGTTATAGAACCCAGTCTGTCCTACTATTTACCCATAGCTGAAGGGAGAAGAAGGGGATTCATACCTTTCCCAATGGTACTAGCATGTAAGTGAATGTAATGGATTCAACTGGAATTCAAATTCGAACTCGGCTCTCCAATTCCTCAATCCAAATTGCTAACCATTACTCCACCGTACCTCCTCATATATATATATATATCTCTTTCAAACCTACTATCTCTTATCAAAGATTTAATTTTCCAATGTATCAGTCAGAAAGAATATTTTCCTTTTTCTTTACTCCTTGCATTGTCCTTTTCTACTGGTCTGCCTCTACCCATCTATTTCTGCTTCAGGTGTAACATGTGTTGCATGTAATACCACTGATGAATGCACTCTCACAGCACCTCTACCATCTCCATCTCTTTCTTTCACTCCTCAATTTAAAAAAAAAAAAAAAATCTTCATTCCCTAGTCAAACCTGGACCCTCTGTTTGTCAACCACAGACTTCTCACTGGCTCTTGTCCTGATTGGGGGTGCTGAGGGGGGAAGGGGGGTTGCTCATCTCTTTCATGCAGATGGCAGCTCCTAGCTATCAGCAGGTATTGTAGATCACCATGGTTACCTGTCTCATTATCCTTACCTTTCTCAGAGCGGGGAAAAGGATGAGTTAAAAGTGTAAAAGAGAGTTTGAAATACCATTGGCTGAAGAAAAACGGTTCAAAGTATTCAACGTGCCGTGCCGTTTGAAGGATATAAAAATAAATAAAATGCAACAAATTGAGGTCGCAATGAACGAAGGAAGAAAAAAAAAATAAAGAGGTGGGGGCAGATAATTCAGGCATTGAAACTCATTTTGTTTAGGAATAGAAGAAAGATCATTAATAGTTGCTTCTCCAAGTTAGAATCTTGAAGAAGATAACAATGAAGACGAGAGGTTGATGTCAACATGTGAATATAGAGACACATATAGAAATAGATATCAGCCCTTATGTGTGTGTGTATTCCATCAAATATATTTCTTTTATTTCATTCTTTACTCAAAGATTTTGGAGTAATAGATTGTGGCTCTGATTGAGGAATCAGAAAGCAGAGTTCAAATTCCAGTTGAATCCATTACATTCAGTTACGTGCTAATACCCTTGGGAAAAGTATGAATACTCTTCTTCTCCCCCCAGCTATGGACAGACCAGGTTCTATAGCCTTGGATGGCAACTGGTCTACCACAGAAAGAAATGGCAATCTACTGCGGGGAAAAAAATCTGCCTTGTCAGTCATGTATCAAAAGATACATGATCGCCTATGTATGTATTGCAGATGGCACATAACTGACTGATTTCTAATAAACACTGGTGCATTATTTTAAATTAATATTCTTTACAGACTTTGCAATCAGCACTGGTATTTCTGAGAAAAAGGATCATGACAAATTACTTTTTATTTTTTTTATTTTTATTTTTTTTAAAAAACAAACCCAGAAAGGTGGCAATGGTGGCATCAGCATCACAATTGCAGAAGTGTGGAAACAAAAAAATGGAGGAAAAAAATGGGAAGTTTGTAAGCAAAATAAAGAATAAAATAAAAATGTAAATAAAAAATAAAATGGGAAACAGACTAAATGATTTTTTTTTTCAATATTTTAACCTTCTTCTAATTAAATAGGGAAACATTTTTTATTTGCTTCTCTCATTATTTCAATTTCTGATTTTTATTCTCCACCTCACTCTGAACATAAAAGTTTTTTTTTTTTTTTAGAAATTCAATAAAATAAATGAAACAGCAGGAACACACTGTTGCACTACACATAACCACACCCTAACACTCCCTACCTCCATCATCTGTATGCTGAGCGGGTGGGGGATAAAAAAAAAACTATAGATGAAGGGAATTCCAAAATATTCAAACAGATGCTTCATACCTTTCTCCCACCAACCTTCTCTCCATCATTCAAATTTCATTTGTAATGTCAGATTATAAAATATTTAAATAGATAAGACCAACTTGAACCAGAGTTGGTGGTGGGGGTTTAGAAACAGTGAATTTATACCTCCCCCATTTTTATAAAATTATCTAATTATAAAAGCTTTATCTATAGAATATAATTTTGTTTAAATATGTAATTTAAAAAAATGTAACTCATGAAACCTTTTGTAAAAATGTTTGAGGTTAATTAATTAATTAATTAATTAATATACAAACATTTGGAATATATACAAAAAAAAATGTGAGGCAGAGAGAAAACTTGAGTTTGAAGATATGTGTTTTTTTTTTTGTTTTCTTGTAAGGTGTGAGCATGACATTTTCTATACGAACATGAATAAATATTTCAATAAATTAATGAAAATGTTTGGTTTTACTTTTTTGCTATTTTAATTAGGTTTTCATTGCAATATCAAAGGCTCCTCTTAAAAATTAAATTTTACAGTCATTATATTGATGTTATCTGTATAACATTCTAGCGAGTTTGTAAATCAGTGATAAATCTAAGAATATTAAAAATAGTTTTCAGATATTTGCTTATTGATAAAATTTATCACAAGATTAATGTTTACCTTGGTCAGAGCTGTAAGGTATATTTATTCTTTTTACCCATCTTTTTTAAGATATATATTTGTTTGCTTAAATAATATTTATGATATATGCAAAGATAAATAACATGATAAATGTGTTTGTATTTACATATTCATATAATTGTGCATGTATATAGTAGGCTGATGAAATAAATTTAAGCAATAAAAAAAAATAATAATAAAAATATTAATACTTATTGTATAAGAAAATGTCAAGAAATAAGAATTTTTGGACACGCCTGTGTCCTTTTTCAATAAGAAATAAAATGAAGTTGAACTTTTTTTTGTGGGGGATGGGGGTATTTTTTTTTTCTTGTATGTGTTATATTACTGATAAAATCTAGTAATTTTGCGCAAATTGTTTTCCTCGATTAGGGTTGCAGAGGGTTTGTAGATGGCATTTTGTGGAAACTATATTCATTGAGTATGCCTAAATTCTTACTTAAACTAAGAATGTGCAAATTAATTTCAAAAATGTATTTTAACTCACTTTTAACATTGTTTTGGCATTTAAATGAAAACACTAAAAGGACACATCTAACATTATCAAATATTATAGTACAGTTGGTCAAAATATGCAGCTTTTCTTTACTACCATATATATGTAAAGCACGGCAGTATAATAGCATCTCTGATTGAGGAATCGGAGATCCGAGTTCGAATTCCAGTCAAATCCAATACATTCACTTATGTGCTAATACCCTTAGGAAAGGTATGAATCCTCTTCTCCTCCCAGCTACAGGTAAATAGCAGGAAGGACTGGGTTTTATAGCCTTGGATAGCAACTGGTCTAGGAGAAGGACAACTCTGAATTGAAAACCTGTGGATGGTCAGTTGGGGACCTTGTGGCATATAGTGCACCAGGTCTCTGTATTCAGCTCTTCAAAAAATGTGGTTGGTTTCTGTACAAATCCTTCTCAACTATAATCAAATGATTTGTGCAGGTAGTCTGGCTGTCAGTTTCTAGGAACTGAGTTGCTTGACACTCGTATGTTGAAAACAATGGGAGAGTCCATTATTAAATGTCTACAAATGTATTTACAAACACAGACATATATTATGCACAGGTCTTACTTTTCTTCCTCTCTTTAGAATGTATACATAAGGAATTTTAAGATTAGAATTTAAATATTTGCTAAAAATTTTTTGATTCTCATCTGATGGGGTCACTGCACATCTGAGCACTTCACAAGTTCTCTTTTCATATCAGGGGACCCTCCACCTTAGCTATTGACTTTAAGGTTTTCACCTACTTTTAATTTTAACATAAGACTATTTCTTGATGAAAATAAAAATTCCTTTTGTGTTTGGCAATGAAAAAGCACAAAAATGTGGATGCAAAGGTCTTTACTAAAATATCTTATGAATAATAGATACTTACTAAGATTAGTTAAAGTCAACCTACAAGTGTAAGATACCCAATGAGGATTGCACTCCCTAATGATTACTCTATTTGTTTTGTTTTTTTTATAAGTGGGATGGCTCTGTGGTCTTTACAATGACTGACAAAGTTTGAGCAACGTGCATGCATCAAATTTTGTGTGAAGCCCAACAAATCTACAACCAACATTCTCAAAGCTTTTGGCAAATATTCTTTAGATCACACATAGTTTTTTGAGATGCATACATTTCAAGACTTGTTGTGAATTAATTAAAGATAATGAATGGTAAAAGCAGTAAAACAACAGATAATATTGCAAAAGTTATTTGTTAATTCATCTATGACATGTACCAAACAGACTATCACTTCTCTCATAGGATTGGAATCAGTTATTTAGTCTTTCAAGAGTTCCTTGTCTAGGAAGTTTATCTTACAGCATTGTGTGTATTTGTCTCTCTCTCTCTTTTTATACGATGGACCATCCAATCATTTTCAACATATGAGGGTCCAACAGTATGTACCACCCTTGATGCCTTACTTGTGTTTGTGTCTTCAATAACTTTTCAGGTCAGCTTGAGACCCACACAGTTTTCTACATACAGGCCATGGAAAAGCACTTCTTGTGAAGTCTGCTAAAACATTAGAGCAGTGTTTAATAATACAGAGATGTTGAATGCATGATCACTTAAAAGCTGTTATATGCCTTTTATTCATATACTTCTCCACTTGGCATGATCAGAAGCCACTTCCTCAAAGGATAACAGGGAACATCAATAGAATTTAAATTTTGTTTGATACCTCAACAGGGGTCTTCCCACCTTCCAAGGACCACCATGCAATTGGCTGTACATGAGGATTTTGGGGTTCTTTAATCACCCATGTGTATAACATGAACAGGCCATCAAAGAAACTATATATATATATATATATATATATATATATATATATATTCCATTGAATATGACAGACAAGGTGCTTTGAATTAGTTTTTTTTATAAAATTTCTCATGTGATCTAATAATTTTTTTCTGGTCAGATGATAAATTATATAAAAAACTATCCAATTGTTTTTTTTTATCTGAGTGCTTTTGGCTATACATTTAGCCATTTTCAAGGTTGAAATATAACTGTTAACAAGAAATAGATTGTTGTATGTATGTATTTATATAATGTTTTCATTTTCAAAACAAGGTCAAGATATTGTGTCCATGTTCATAGTTGATATTATTAAGTGTAGTTTTTTTTTTTTTTTTTCTTAATAAGGCTTCCATTATTTTTGGCCTTTTTTTGCATTGGACAGTTTTTATATAATTTATCATCCAAAAAGAAAAAAAATTATTAGATCACATGAGAAACTATAAAATCTAAATCAAAGCACCTTTTCTGTCATATTCAATGAAATGTGCATGAAAGAAGGATTGCTGCCTAAATACACAAATTTTATATATATATATATATATATATATATGCATATATATATATATATATATATATATATATATATATATATATATATATATATATGCATGCATGCACACACACACACGAGAAAGAGAGAAATACAATGTGGACATAGGAATCAACATTGATATTATATGGTGTGGACACTCCCGTCATATTCCACATATGAGGGGCAAGCAGCTCAGTTCCTAAAAACCGACAACCCAGACACCAGCACATACGATTTATATGTTAATTATAGTGGTGAAGGCTTTGTGCAGAACCAACCACACTTTTTGAAGGGCCAAATACAGAGACCTGGTGCACTACGTGCCAAAAGGTCCTCCAACTCTCTGCAGGTTTTGAATTTAGTGTTGTCCTCCAAGACCAGTTGCCATCCAAGGCTATAAAACCCAGTCTGTCCTGCTATTTACCCATAGCTGGGGGAGAAGAGGATTCATAACTTTCCCAAGGGCATTAGCAAGTAAGTGAATGTATTTGATTTGACTGGTATTCAAACTCAGCTCTTCAATTGCTCAATTTGAGCCGCTACACACTACTCCACCATGCCTCCTATACACAGACACACACACATATATATATATAGTGTGTGTGTGGATTAATTATTTTTAACTCCATTTTTTTTTATATTCAATAGCTATAAATTTCTTTACAGACAAAACAATTCTAGTTAACCGACAAACAAAGGCTATATTTCTCTTTAAAACTATTTATTTATATTAGTTTTTAAATGTTTCTATCTCATTTCCCCAGAAAGAACTACATTTACATTGGAAAAAAAAAATACAAAGGAGCATCAATAAGTCTGTAAGGTGACATGTTGATTAGCTAAATTTTAACCTGAAATTTTCATTGTCTAATATTTGATCTCTGTGGTAAAAGAAAGAAGTGTCAGTTTAAGTGCATTGACAAGGAAAGAGATTATTTTTTAAATTCTTATGTAAAATAAATATTTATTTTTTTCATCATGAAGCTACAAATTTATTGATGGATGCACATTATATTACTTTAAAGTAGCCATATTTATATGAGCTTGATTCAATTATCTAAATATCTGCAAGGTTTTTCAAACTAAGAATAAAAAAAAATACCAAATTTAATTTTATTTCACTGCTGTCTAAATATTTATTTATAGATAGGCTTTAAATTTTGTCTGACTGAAATCAACTTTCATACTTTTTAATGCATTAATCAAAAAAAATAAATAAATTTATTTCATTATAAAAGGCAGTAGAGGAAAAACACAATCCTTTGATGTTTTATGAGTAATATTTCACGGGGTATCTCAGAAGGGGCTCTGAACCCATTCTTTTCAGGGGAAAAATGGTGACACAGCTTATTTCTTCCCAGGAATGCCTCAAGAGCTTGAATTTCAAACCCATCATTTACTGAAAAAAAACAAAATAGAGAAAGAGAAAGATTTCTTTGACTCTTTCTTTTGCTTACTGCCGAAACATCTGTTTCATAAATTCTATATTTCTCTTCAGGAGCTGAAACCTTTCAGCTATCATTCCTTATATGCTCATCATTATGAGTGTTATCTCCAACCATGGTAAAAACAAAGAAAAGCAAGTTCTTGTTATTTTATTTCATCTCTATTTATATGAACTGTGTTATCATGGGTAGGATTTATGAGATGAATAATTCAAAACTTACCTTCACTCATATATATATATATATAAGCAAATATATGGATATAGATCGGACAGTATGAAGAAAAATATACGGAAAAAACAAACAAAAATCCTAATATGCAATTATGCATATTTAATAAATGTCAACATTAGACTTTTCATGTAGAATTAAATATATTCATAAAAAACATAATTATTAGTTTTTATGAATATGTCCTGAAGATGGTCTACTAGACCTAAACGTCCAACGTTGACATTATATTAACATTAAAACAGCATAATTGCATATTACGATTTTTGTTTGTTTTTTCCGTATATTTTTTTCATATATATATATATATATATATATATATATATATATATATATATATATATATATATAAAATTTTCAACCATTTCAAATATCCAGCTTCCCAAAGAATAGCATGATGTAAACAAAGGAATTTTAGCTACCCCACAGCCACCACATTAGTTCTTGATACAATATTTGAAAGCACTTATACAAAAATATGAACTTCAGACAGTTTATCCGCAACTTAAAAGCACAGTACTCAACACCTTATCCAAAAATTGGAAAAATATAATAAAAAAATTAAACCAACAGACCATATTGGTTCTTTTTAATCAAACCTGTTTGGATGAATACTTGCTCCCTAAATATATCTTATATACACACATAAATTGTGTGTATATATTACTACATATATAAACACTAAAGAGATTCTAGTAAAAACTGATAGGAAAAAATTAAATAGGAATCATGGTTGTATTTGAACCTTGTAGGTTTTATTTTTGATGCCCACTAACTTTACCATTACTCTATCATTGCTCTACTAACCTTCATTATTTTCTACAGAAAATATTTTAATAATAGGGATAAACAGATTAAGATTTTCATCTTTTTTTTTTTTTTTCACCTAAAAGGTGTCTTAGCAGGTTTTGACATCTTGAGTTTGTCTCATAATAGATGAAAATTTATTGCCATGTGATTAATGTTCCATAAACAAGAGAAATTAAACTTATGTAACATCTGTGATTTACTTTATAAAAGAAAAAAAAAGTCTCTGATCACAAAAAAATAGACCAGTTTATATTTTTTTGTTTTTATGCTTGTAAAATCGCTTACATTTAAAGTCTCAATAAGAAAAAAATGTTTCTCCGTAAAAACATAAGATTGCAAGGTCTAAAGTTTGGATCTTTTTTCTTTGTAAAGATCTTCACAAAAATATCTTTAACACATTGGCTTCCAAACCTTCTTTTCCTTGTTCTTCCAGAGTCCCAACACTATATCTTAATTAATTTTGGTACAAACGACTTAGGCAAGGATATCAGAGGTAGTATTTATTACCCATGATCCAAGGTGGGGTACTTTGTTAACTGAGTCCATTTTAAAACCCAGAATCTCACATGACCTACATGAATGCATGGTGCAGCTCTGTGTATGTAAAAATAAAAAAAAATGACCCCTAAAAACAATAGTAGAAATTACAAAAGGAAAATGAAATATGACAAAAAAATTTTAAGTATTTAATTTTTTTTTGGAAAAAAACTTGATTCTGGTGTCCCATGATCTCATAAGTAATCAATCATAGCATTCCACTCTCAATAATTCTCATAGAAAAGTAATTGGAAAACAACCCACCGGTGGGTCATGTTTGAGTCAACATGTTAAGAAAGTTGTAATGCCACAAGTGTGAGACATTCAATGAAGATTGAACTCTCTACACTATAATAATGGCCTTCCCAGCTAGCTGACTAACCATTTCTCTATGTTAAAGTGATTTTATTTACTCACCATGTTTTTATTCATGTAAGAGAAGAAAAAATTAGACCGAACAATGCAAATTAAAAAAAGACCTGTTTTCTAATTAGTTTCTCCAAATCTTTGAAAGCTCATTAAATTTGTTAACATTTTAATTTACTTATATTTCTCTCCTCTGTTCTTATGTCATTATTGATCTCTTTTTGACTTTTTTTTTTTCTATCTATTGTTATCTATAGAAATAGCATCCATCATGGCAATCCAAGTCTGTCTCTGTTTTTTTTTTATCTCTCTTTCTTTAGGATTCTGTTTAATGACTCAAATGGTTGCAAGTCCTAGAACAAGGCAGAATTTTAAATGATGATCCTTCAATGGTGAATTTTTGTAAAAGCCATGATACCACAGTGGTATAGAACTAATCAATACTTATGGATCCAAGTTTAGCTTGGTACAAGGCTAGGTACATCAAATAGAAAAACCAAACTTTAGTATTAATGATCTGTTCAACATCTAATAATGCTCACATTAGTATATAGTATCTACTAATTTGTCAGGTTTGTAATGTTAGAAATGATTATCTTTTTATTTTCATTTCTTTATGTTCTTGTAAATAAAAGATAATCATTTCTAACCTGCATATGCTTTTTCTTTTTTTTTTTTTTAATTCTAGTGAGACATTTTTTTTTTTGTGTTCCTTTATAGATTTATCTTTGTGGTTTTCGTTCCATTAATCCCATTCCGATAGTCCGTCCATGTCAAGAAGGGAGCACTGGACACAGCCCTCTTTATTTTTTATCTGGAGTGTGTCTATCATAAATTTTTCCACCATTAAATTAGGATATTTCTCCAGGAATGGTTATTCCTTTTCTACCGATAGCAATCAACTAACGAAAAATGAACGTGCAATACTCAAAGCCAGATGATATTTCAGGATGATCTCTAATTTAGGTTACCCCTTCCCACTTGAAACTAGCTTTTCAAATTTTGTTGCTGGTCCCACTCTCACTTTCTCTCTCATTTAGATATTTTTTTATTTGTAGATATGATCTTAATTTATGACATGATTCACCCAGGTGCTACAATTCTTCCACATCGTCGTCTTTCTTCATGCAATTACACATTTCCACCCCACTTATCCAGCCTACCGCCACATTCTCCTCCTCCTTTTGCCATCATTGGCCAATGTTTCTGTTTTGTTACCACCGCGCTTCTAATAACAATGTCATTACCAGAAAATAAAATTAGTTTTATTCCCAGGTTGAGAAGGGATTTCATATTTTATGGAAATCTAATGCTATCTTATTAGCCTCCTGAGGTTTGGCTCGCCTGGTGCTGAATCTGCGAGCCAACCAGCCAAGAGTCACACCACTTCTCCTCTTTCCATTCACTACCCACCCCGCCATTCATTAAAAGTGGGAAGCCATGATAGATGAATATGAGAATCTGTAGCCCCAGCCCTGTACACTTCATTGAACAGCTCGACCCATACACTACCACAACACCACCCGTTAATTCTTTCTCATCTCTAGACTCGTCTCTTTCTTCCTCTAACTGATCAGATGGCAACCGATTCCCTATTCCTTATCTTACTATAGAAAATTGGAAAGAACGGAGGACACCAGATCTGTTGGGAAGGGTGTTACTTAAGAAAGGAAGGATGATTTATAAAAAAAAATGTTTTGTTGCATCATTTAATTTTTTTTTTTTTTAAATATGGAAATGTTACATGAATCACATACTTATTTAACTTTAACTTCTTCATAATTTTTCTATATTTATTTTTTAAAAGCAGAGAATGAAAACCTAAAAAATGCTTAAAGGTTTAGCTCATCTTCAGTTTTTACATCTGTGATATTAAAAAAAAAAAAAAGCAACAAAAAATATATTTAATACCCCAAACTATCCAACTCTTTGGAAATGTCTTCCATTTCTTTCCGACTTCAGTTCAGGCTTAAAACAAATAGTAACCAATGATGCATTTACAGTTTGTGTTTTAATTTCATCAGTAAAGATATTTATGAACTTTTAACTTTACTATGTTAATAGTACCTGTCAAAAATAAGATTTTATATGTATGTTATGAGGCTTCAATCTCATGTCAGTGTATCTATGTCCTCTGCTGAGAAGCAAAGTATTACTTCCTGGTACATAGTGTAATGCCTGTGTGCTCTGTGAAAAGCATTACATACACAATATATAAAAAGGAAAGGGATGGAGAAAGATATAGGTAGACAGGCTTGCTGTCTTTGATTTTATTACTCCTTTACCCCTTTGATCTTTTACAGTGGGTGAAGCTTTATTTAATATTTATTTCTTTTGAATCATGAGGCATAACTTACATAGGAAAGTAGGTAGGTAGATACTGCAGTATTAACATTTAGCTTGAAACTGATTATTATGAACTTACTGTATCTGATGATAATAAACAACTTTTTTGATGCAAAAATATCTTGTGTGTCCTATATGCCTAATGCCTAACCCTTTAAAAATGTAAAGAGCAAGTTTTATATACCATCAAATATAGTAAAACTTTATAACCTGTTTTTATTTTGCCATTTGTATGTTTGTAAAACCTTGAGTATCCAACAGTATAACTTCATAATCTTATTTAAACTTACCATGAATGTAGTTTAAGAACAAAATGGAGGGTGATTACTTTTGATTACAATATTTGCCTAATTGTTAATAAAATTGGAATTTAATTTCCAATTGATTTACTGAAAATAAAAATACTAGTCTTTTGCTTCAATAAAGTACCTCAGTTATTAAATGAAAAGGAGGTAAATTGGTTTGTGATAGGTTGATTGCATCTTTGATTATAAACAATTCAATTTGTGCATGACACCATGAAAATTGTCCCACCCCTGAACACTATAGCCTTATTTAAGAAAAATTCTGGCCTATAAACCCCTTGAGTTTTATTAGGGTGTGGTCTCTTTGATGTCCTTTTTCTTTCTTTTCTTCTTCATTTTTTTTTTTTTTTTAACTAATTTGCAGGACTTTTAGCCTTGCTCTAAATATGGGGTGTTGGGGGCTATGGTGTTGCTGGGTTCTTTGTCAAATAACAAAGCCACAGGAACAATAGGCAGTTTTTATTTCATGGCTACAGACAGACTGGCCTAAAAGAGCACCTTTTTCCTTCTTTTATTCTGACTACACCTCAATCATCAGACACAATGCTTCCTCATCTTTGCAGGCATTTGTTAGACTGCCCACACTGCAATTTTTCAAATGAATCTCTTATCACAAATGAGAGAGTTCATCACAAATTTCCTTCTGCACCTACCCCCTTCATTACAATCATTTCATCTTTGTCTTCATGTCTCCGAACTGATTCCTTCCTTTCCCTCCTACTTTTCTCTCTTCCTCCTTTTTCTCTCTTCTCCTCTTTTTCTGCATCTACCCTTTCTCTTTCTCTCATTACCATCAGTATTTTTATCTTTCTATCTTCATTCTCTTTCTGCCTTATCTTCCAGCCATCACTATTTATTCCTTTCTTCCTCTTCCGCATCTCCTCTTAAATTTTTTTTTTTCTCATAATATTAGAACAAGCCAATTTGGTTATCATGGTATAAAGGAAGAATGATTGAGAGAAAGAAAAGGACCGTAGTTTGATGGGGAAGGATCATGGCACTAAGGACTCATTATTTCTGGATCCTGCCTCCGCCTCTCCCTCTGCAAAAAAAAAAAAAAAAAAAAAAAAAATGTATTAATGCCTTCATTGTATTTGAATGTAGCCACAAAGAATAACAATAAGTGGTTAATTTATCCGTAACAGGGTTTACAGGGACCTCTGTGTGAAAGACTTTATTTCCTGTTGTAGGAAGTAACTGTTTGATAGACCCAAGTCCATATCTTCTGTCAATGTGTACTTGTGAAACAGAGAAAGGACATAAGGATGTGGTTTATTACTCTACCTGCTGTAAGCACTCTTTGCAACAATGGCCTGCATCTCTTATTAGCGACGTCAACAGTGATGGCCTGCAATTAAATGTTAGATCTGCACCTGTGCATTCATGCATACAGAAATTGCTTGGGCGGTGACATCAACTTTGTGGTGTTGGCTAGATATCCATATGAGCATTCTTCTTTGTAACAAAGATAATTATTTTTCTTCTCAAAAGCCCTGTTGCTATTTTTCTATTTTTTTTTATAACTACAGAACATGCACATGGGTGAGTGTTTCCTTTTATTTTATTTGCAAACGGATAAATATTTTGGTTAATTTGCACTTCACTGTACACGTTCTATACCCCAAAAAAAATAACAATGAATCACATTTCATGAGATTTTAAATTTATACATACTAGGATATGTGGGTGTTATAACTGATAAGGACTTAGAACAAGGAATTGGAGAGCCAGTTCATATTCCAGTCAAGTTTCATTACATTAACTTTCATGCAAATACTCTTGGAAAAGGTAGGAATCCATCCCAAACTATAGGTTAAATAGTAAGACAAACTGGGCTATTTGTCCTTGGTTGACAACTAGTGTAGGAGAAAGATAACTCTGATTTCAAAACCATATGTAATCCTAACAAAGCACATACTATCTAGTTAATAAAAGGCTAAGATCAAGACTGGTCATTCAATCAATTAAATCTCAAAAGAAAAATTGAAATCATTGAATCGATGATGATGATGATGATAATAATAATAATTTGGGACTTTACCATTCATACTTAGAGATATATAAAATAATTTTAATAACTGTTTTTCCAGCCAGATCTTCCCACACTTGAGTGATGAATGCCACACAATTTTCCAACTCCTATTCCTCACATGTAAGCTTATAAAAAGAAAACCATTGTAAATAGTTACTAAAATTTTACTCTTACAGAGAAAAATAAGATTTATTTTTTCTATTCTAATATACATCAAATATGATATATAATATCAAGATAATAGTTTATGTAATTTCCCTTTTGAGTCACCCCCCCCCCTATTTTTTTTACCATTTTACAATTGGACTTTGGGAGAAAAAACTCCCCCATTTTTTTTTCTCCATAAGTGAGGGTTCTATTAGATTATGAAAACACCAAAGGTACAATCAGATTTTTTTTAAGTGCCCCACTAACCCCATGGGGTTAAGAAAGCGTATTACACTCTATTGGTATTCATGTTTGTATCTATCCTTTTTCTGGTAAAAATTCAATATTCAGTCTGTGGCAAAACACAGTGGATGCTTTTAAAGCCGGGTCACAATGAGCGGTCTTTCTTTCTTTCTTGACAAATGTCAATATCTCAAAATCTATTTTTGTACTTCCATAAGTCAAAAATGTTGCAATTTCGTATCAGCCTCAGTTTTGTGCACACACAGAACCAGGATTCATGTTCTTCAATGTCAACGTAGACTTTTCTGTCACAGTTGTTAGTTTGTTCTCAAAAATAAAAAAAATTGATGACAGCAAGTCTTTCTTTTGGTGCATGGGATCCTCAACCACACCCCATTTAATACATTGCAAGAGAGGAGTAATCTTAACCAATATGAAAAAGAATAAGTTTCATAACAGAAAAATGGAAGTTAAAACACACTTCACTTCAAGTATTTTTCATTTTTCCTACCACTTCACCTTCTATGTCTGTTCATTGCTACTGATCAATATCATACATTTTGGACTGTAATGCAATGCAATATTCAATGAGAAATTTTTTTCTTCACTAAATGGCATTTTAAGCTCACATCTTTCTTTATTTCTTTCCTAATTTGATGACCTACTGAACTAACTTCAGTAACAGCAGAATGAAAACTGACAACTCTCCTTTCCCTAATTCATTGAAGGTGGATATTTTTAAGTATTAATATATTTTATTTCATTTATATTATATGTCTTAGCCATCTTAGTTACCCCTTTTGCCTCTCTGCTTCTTCCTAAATTTTATAACTTCCATTATTGACTATATTTTTAGATTTAATTCTTTATTTCTAAATTGGTACGATTATAAAAGGACATAGCTTCTTAGAAAAGAATATTGCAACAAGACTGCTTATCAATGTTTACTTTTTTCTTTTTTTACATTTAAACTGACCATTTTCTTTACATTGCTGCTGTCAGAGTAAAGTAGTTACTGAAGAGTGGTTTACCAGAGTGTTCACTTACTTGCACTCTTTGTCAAACATTTGTTGACATGACTGTGGCAAGAAATCTTTAACCCTATCCTCAATTTACATGGGGTGAGGGAATGAATTAATTGACTTGCCCAGGATAAGGGTCCATTGTCTATGTGCACCAGAAGCAAATCTCTATTTAATGGTTTGATTGTTTTCTGAACTTAATGATCACGTAGCTGCTTTCAGGTAGCTGGTTGTACCTGCAAACAAACTTTGCATCCATGTGGTACCAACCCAACAAGTTCACCATCTCTGAACAGGCTCAGTCTCTGGGCCAGTCATCTTCTGGCTTGACATCCATATAGATGCCTGTTGTTGGTACCTGTAGCCAAACTTTGTATTCAAGTAGTAGTGACCTAGCAGGTGCACTATCTTGGAATAGGATCTGTGCTTGGCTGACCAATGTTAGAGATTCTGTTTCCATCAAAGGCTAGTAACGAAACATTTAGTCACAATATCTGGCAGTGGAATAGAGGAAAGGGAAAAGTGGGTTCATTCCTTTTCCAAAGGCACCTTTCTCTTCTATCATTAACCATCACACATTTCACATTTGACAATGTTCCTCTAAATCTTTTCTCCTCCTTTTTTTCTCTCACCAAATTTTGTCCAATATGTCACATCTATTGTCTGATTTACTTTTCACCTCCAATTCTACCAGCCCCCCCTCTCAGCACTTACGTCTTTAAAATTCTTGTTTCCTGTCTTTGGCTAACACCATTTCTTATTCTGTTCTATTTCTCCAGCCGTCTCAACCTAATTATGACACACACTACTACTTTTCTTCCTTCTCCTATTGAGTCTGGTAGAATTCTATTCTCACCTTCCAAAATTTTTGACACCCTCTCAGGTACCTATTCAAATACTTTGATGCCAACTACTACAGTCTCCATCCATGGTTCCATTGACCAAGTTGCTTCTCCCAGAATTTTACACCTTGGCTGGCTATTACTCTTAATAGCTTGTCAGATGGTCTTCTCACTTTATATTGTAAATGTACAATCTTGTTTTGATGATCACAGATTATTAATTTCATTTGCAAAAGTGTGATTGCCACTTTGACAGTTCATGCTGCAGATTACTTCTTACCAAAATCTGTATTTGATCATGGACAGACTATTTTGAGACTGTTTGAATAACAGATTCATACAGATTGGGCACTTCAGCATGAGGTAATGGTTAGTTAGCTAGTGTATTTCATCATTACTACTGACCCTCACTGTGCACCCAACTGTTGTGACCTTGTACCCATCTTAGCTTAGTATTAGTATATGAGAACACAACATAGAGATTAAGTTTTGGGGTTTTTTCTTTTTTTTTTTTTTTTTGTGATGCACTAAGTCTTTATTGGTGTTGTATGTCTATGATTAATATATTAGGCATCAAGTTAATATTCATTGACTGACATGCAGTTTCATCTGCTAAGGCCATCTTTGGCTTTTGGTAATGAGTCCTTGTCATATTAGCTTCAAGATGGCACTGCCTGCACAGGAAATGTTGACTTTAATCAACTTGATTGTCATGTGGATAGGAAAACTGAAACTGTTTACACATCCCACTTTTCTATCTTAACATTGTTGCAGATATCACTTGACTTGAAGTCACTTTTTTTCTCATTTGCTTCATAATCTTTATGGAAAACTCTTCTACTCAAGCAAAATTTTTCATATAAAACATGTTGTTTTCAGTAGTTAATCATATCCTTGTCAAGAGAACATAGGAATGGTAATATTAGTCATTTGTTTATCAGGAAGAATTTGGTGTTCATGGAGCAATGCACCTTGTGTTACCCAATTTAAACTATTCTTCACTCTCTGGCCATCAGGGTGGGATCAAAGTGTAATATCTGTTCTCCTTATCTTTAATAGTAATGGAAATATTAGCCATTACCATATAAGGCAACATATGACATTCATTGGCCAAGCAGCCAGTGCTACCACAAGTTGAAATTTATAAAATTTTTCTCTTGAAATAGTTTTCAGGAAAATAGGTTTTTCAAGTCCACTCTAAAGAAATAACTACTTCTTCCTTTTATGTGGCGTCTCTCTTTGAAATCTAACAAAAATATATTTTTTTCTTTTTTCAGATTTAGGCCAGAAAATCAGAAACTCGTAGTAAATATTGGAGATCGACTAAACATCATTTGTCCAAATTACACCTCATATGTTAATGAGTCTGAAATGGAATATTATGCGATCTACATGGTAAGTAAGATCACATTTATTTCTTTGCTCTTCAATTCCTCTTTGTTTATAAGATATCCAGAAAAAAAAGGGTCACAAAAGAAGTCATCTCAACCATGAAGATTAAACTAAAGTCTCTGAGAAAAGAAAAAAAAATATATTGTATGGCTCCAGACTGCATGGACAACAGAAATTTTGCACAAACATTTTTTTTTTTAACACAGGGGGGATATCTGAATGTATCCTGGATTTAAACTAAATTGAAAAAAAAAAAAGATGTTATTCTCAGATTTAAGTAGTAAATGAAAGTTCATTAGTTATAAGAGAGTTACATGTCCTTGGTTTTTGCTTGCTATTACTTAATTTAAGAATAAACGAATTTTGAATCTATTTTATATTAAAGTCTTTCAAGAAAATGACTTATTGCATATATATTCCTTTTTTTAAAAGCTTTCACTTTGCAACAAAATTAAATTTTGATCCTGGTGAAAAAAAAACTTTACCTGTCACAAATGTTAATCAAATTTTAAAAAAAATATTTTCTGCAGAAGTATTTAAAAAATATTTTTAAATTTACATATGTGATTTTTTGCACTCTCTGGGAGAATCCATAGACAAAAATAGAAAGCAAATTATATATATATATATATATATATATATATATATATATATAAGGCATTTTGTATTTTATACACATTAAAATCTTGTAATTTTCAATTGAATATAATTATACAGAGTTCTAGAAGCAAAAAACTGGTATGTATGTAACATTTACTCTAAAATTTTTAGTTCAGTCTCAAAGTACGCATCATTTTTTTTACTTAATCGCCTACTAGAGTAAATAGTTTTTATACTTAAAATATTTAAGGAAACTAAAAGTTAATTCCTTTTTATTTCCTTTATAGCTTAAAAAAAAGAAAATCTTAATCTTTCTCGCCCATGTTCTTCAAATAATTTTTCTGTTTGTATAAAGATTTCTTGATCATATTCCAATAAAATGCAAATCCTGTTTAAAAAAAAAATAAAACATCTTTTGGTTTATCAAGTTTCTTTTCTCAATTGAAAGCCTCGATATGTTATTTTGAAAGATTAAATGTGAACTCTGAGAACAATGATTAAAAGACAAGTCAAAGAATTCTGTTAATTACCAATTACTTTGAAGACCTACCACAAATGATTTCAAAGAATGTATTTTCATTCTTTAGTCTTTTCTTTCAATTACACGAAATTCTCTTCTGCCATATTCTAAAAACAAGCACCTGATAATTAAAATGAAGAATGATAGACCAACTGTAAAGAAACAAGAAGAAATATTCCAAAATTTCTATCTACATGCAAGAGGATATTATTCCAAGCTTCCATTTTCTTCCAGGAAATGTAGTGTTTCCAACAAGACTGGAATGACAGATAAGGGGAATGGTAGGGTAGGGAGCATGAAGAAAAATTTTCCTCCAGATTTCTAATTCTAAAGAATTTTATGCCAAGAATTATTAAAAGAATTAAATATCTTTGGTATTTCATTCTTTCCCTCAGTCTGTCTTTCTTTCCTTCCTTTTCCCTTTCTGTTATTTTTTTTAAAATTTGAATAAAATGGTTATCTCCTAGAGAAGATGCCCGGATTTATTTGGCATTAAATGTATATTTGGCCTTTGGTAATCATTGCATGATAATTGACAATTCCTTTCATCTTCATTAAGAATCTTAAAATGGACAGTGTAAAAAAAAAAAAAAAAAAATTATTTGGCCTTCTTTCTCATGACTTGTGTGACTCTGTCAAATACAGATTCTCAAAAGAAACTTTCACAATGTCCTACTTGAATATCTTCTCATTTTAAAAAAAAATTTTTTTAAATTTCTACATTTCTTTTGTTAAATTTTTCTCAGCATCTTACATCTTCCCATTTCAATAAACCCTATCCAAACTTTGTGTGTTTTTGTATCAAAATGACTTGTAAATGACTCATCAATCTATTCATGGTAAAATGGAGTATACAATCTGCCATCTTTCTCTAGCAAACAAGTTCATTCCGTGAACAAAGCAATCTAAGACAAAAGAACCCAATGGCCATTAAATTCATCGAACTCTTACAAAACCTTATTTCTCACTTTCTCTCCCATTTTTTTTTTTTTGCTCATTTATTCAAACAAATGTTTTTGAAATTTTGTCCATTACTAAGCCATTTTTTTTTATTTGCTTGAAATTTTCCTTCTATAATTGTAATTATAATGTATTGGATTTATACATGTATAATGTATTTATAATTTATAATTATATAATTTTTATATATATATATATATATATATATAATGATTTATATATATATATATATATATAAATTTATAATGTATTGATTTTTCTTATTTTAAAAGTCACTCTTCCCTTTTTTCTTTCTTTCACATGTATACAAGTTGAATTTTTTTTCCCTTATTTCATATTTCAACATTTTCCCCAATAGCTTTAAATTATTTGTTGCATCAAGCATTACCAGTAAAAACTAATTTATTATCTTGTAAAATCAACAATAAATGCTATTTAACCATTTCCTTTAAAAAAAAGTTCTTGAATGTATTTAAGAATATTTTAGAATATTCTTTTATTCTATTAAAAAGCCATAAACACAACTTTGTCTATATTGACTGAAACACACAGCAACGTACATCACTGATTAATAAACAACAAATTCAAATCAGTCTCCAAACCAGCCAATCATCTGATTTTATTTTTTTAATATACAGTGCAGCCTTGGTTCATGAATGTCTCACAGGCCAAACAAATCAGTTTCAAACAGGATATTCAAGATGAAAATGCCTCGGTTATCAAACAAAATTTCAGTTCTCGAACAACATTGCCAAACCGAGTTAACCCAAACGAAACCGTTTCTTAGTCAACAGCCATGTTGTATACATTCAAGTATGGTGCTGTGCTTTTCTTTTCCAATTTTATTGTACTGTGAGTTTTTCTCTTCATTAGTCCTCAGTCATGACACTGAAGAAAGTTAGCTGTGATATTGGTAAAGGAAAAAGAAAAGTTAAGAGAAAAACAATTGTTGATGATGTTGTCTCTTCCTACTCAGTTTCAAAATCAACGACCTATATTATTCTTATAAATAAAGAGATGATCATGTCTTTCCTTCTCTTTTCCAAACAATAACATCTCTTTCCTTCCACTTACGCCATCAACTCTCCTACATGCAGGTATCGTAAAATTGAAGTGTTTGTCTATATTTTATCTGTTTAGTATTGGATCTTTTCATATTTTTTTTTCTTTAATGATTTTCATTAGTTTTATGTATTATGATTTTCATTAGCTTTGTTTATAAACTTGTGCACAAAGTTCTGTTGTTATGGTTTAAATTATGAATCATCTTGGGACCAGGAACGGATTAATCCATCTTACATTGATTCCTATTGGAAAAATGGTTTTGGATTACGAACGGACTTCAGGAACGAATTAAATTTGTGAACCAAAGTTCCACTGTATATTAAAATATCATTATCATGAAGCATTATGAAAACTAAAAGAACTCCTCCAGAAGGCAGCGAAGGATAGTAATATGCATCGATTGTAAGAAGACAGAAGGTATGGTTGTCAGCAAAAGGAACATGCAAATTACAAATTGTAGATATTGAAATGAAGCAAGTACAACAATTTAAATATCTGGGAAGTGTATTAACAGAAGATGGACAGTGTGAAACTGATAATGAAAAATGATTTCCAAAAGCTAAACAAAGTATTAAAAAATAGGAAAATTTCATCAGAAACAAAGAAAAAAGTACTGAACAGTTATGTAATATCAGTCTTCCTATATGGCAGTGAATGTTAAACAATCCTCTCACAGATGAAGAAAAGACTTGAGGAAACAAAAATGTGGTTCTACAGAAGGATGCTGAGAATATCATGGACTGAACATGTGACTTCTTAACATCAGAAAGAGATAGCTGAAATTTCTAGGGACCATAATGAGGAAAGAGGGCTTGGAAAATTTGACATTCACAGGATATATTGAAGGCAAGATGAAAATAATGTGTAACTTGCCTAACAAACTTGTGTAAATAGATGACAGACAGGGTTTAGGAGAGATAGCAAAAAGACAAAATTTATTTATTATTAATTCATTATTATTAAATTTATTTATTACTAAAAGCTACAAAGGCAGGAAATAGTGGAGATCCATGATTGCCAATGTCTTAAAGAGACAAGGCACAAAGAAGATAATGAAGCATGATTAAGTAACCTCCCTCGCTTATCAAGACAGCTGACCATAAATCTCTCAGATCACAGCTTCCTAAGGTCTTATTTAAACCAACATGAAAATTTACCAACCATGATACTCAACATACTTGTTTAGAACACAAAGGTGATCCACATCTCCAACTGCAAAAACCATCTAAAAAATAATTGCCATAAAAACAGCAACTATGAACATGGCCATTGCATACTGGCTGTATTTGAAATTTAAGAATTTTTTTACCTATCAACTTACATACCATTTATTAACAACCAAAATCCTTGAAAAGAGTTAACAGATTAGCTAAAAGCAATCGAAATAAACAATCCTTTGGACAATTTCTACACACTCTAATTCCAAGCAAGAAATTTCTCGTTTGCATACAAGAAAAATACAATAAAAAACATAACAGAGGTACCTTGTCAGTCATTTTTAATGAAACATGTATTAGAGAGGGATTGATACCCAAATCGACAATTATTTAATCACTGTCTGTTCATTGGTAGACTCAATCTTATGGTATTGAAAATAAATTCAAGGGATGTAAAGTGTATTTTAATTTTGATTTCCTTGCTATAAATATTCTTCTTCTGCAATATATTAAATGAGGTATTGTTGAGGATCCCATACACCTTGCTGTTATCCAATAATGATAGTCTGTCATAAGCAAGTGTGCAAATACATGTCCAGTCTCTGTCAAGGGAAAAATCATGTACAAATTTGAATGTCTGTGCATAAAAATGTTTCTCTGTCTATGTTTATTCTAGAAGCATAAAATTGTGCAAGACTTTCTCCTTTATAGTCGAACAAAAATATATCCTCTACACACACACAAAAAAAAAATTTATGTTGCTTTGTCATTTTTTTTTTTTTTTTTCTTTTGCTTTCCTTTTTATATGATGTCTTTCTACCTTGTCTTCTTTTTTTCTTTTTCTTCCTTGGGGTGGAGAAGCCTTCTGCAGTAAAGCCATTATATAGGCAGATTGGATGAATGGTGAGGGGAGAAAAGAAAAGCAAGCCTGTAGAAAGAAGTTTTATTTATTTATTTATTTATTTTTTTGCCCTGGGTTGGGGAGTAGTGCCAGTGGAAAATGCTTGGACCAAATTGCCTCAAAGTAACATGACCTCTAACTACCACAGATGGATATTCCCTTGCCTGCCATACACACATGCACACTTTGTGTATGTATGTTTGCTTGTGAGAGAGAAGAGTGGGAAGAAAGACATTCTATTTTTTTTTATTTCTTCGTCTTTTTTTTTATGGTTTTGTCATCTGTTCTGCAATCTTTTTCCACTCTTCATGATACTCATCCCCCCCAACCATTGGAAAAAAATTTAGTTGAAAAAAAAACAAAAAAAAAACAATTCCAAATATCCTTTTTGGCCTCTTTTGCTGTCTAACACTTTATGGTTGCGATTTGATCTTATTGACACTAAATTGCTTATAAAGATTTATTTTATTCCAAATCTGATTCAGTTTATGTGTTTGTATTTTACACGTCTATTTTCTTTAGATAACTCTGTATGTCTATCTATCTGTCGGGTGTGTGTGATATCTATATTGACAAAATTTGTATCTGTAGAGTTTATGTATATATGTGTGTTTGGCCTGACGACTGTTTATTCAATTACTTGGCACATTGCACATGACTATCAGCTTATGAATATAATTTTATTTTTATTTTTTTACAAACAAAACAATTGAATAATGATAATTTCCAAAACAGCAATGACAAAATTAATTGGGACTACCTATTCTAAGTTACCTCTCCACAATTTCTTGGCAAACTTTGTTTATTCAGTATTATTAAGCAAGCACTTCCTGTTGCCACTTAGTTGTGTATTGTAGTCAAGCATTAAAATGAATACAAAATGCTTACAACTTACTCAACTTTCAAAGAATATGAATATAAAAATATAGTCTTCATGTAAATTAACAAAGCTGAAGCCTTTATGTAATTTTAAGAAGAGCCTTTATCATTCTAAGAGTTGTTTGTACAATTGAATTCATACCATTTTAGTCAATCTCTTTTTACTTTATTACTCAGGTATACAATTTATCTTTTATTCTTAATAAAACAGAAGGGAAAAAAATAATGAAGCAAAATATATTGATTGGATTAACCGATTCCAGCAATGTGTATATTTAATATTTTTTCATATTCATCTATTGAAGATGCTCTTCAAACCTTTCCTTGCTCAACAAAGATGTTGATATGTCTGACAACATATATGCCACATCCTTCAATTTTCTGTTTATGTTCCCTGTCACAATTGTGAGACTAAGCTACTTTTTAAGCTAATACTATTTAAATTTTGTAACACTTAAACCTGGACTAAATTTTACTATTAATGTGACGAAAATTAAATTAAAAAAAAAAAATTAACAGTATTTGGATTTCAAATGTAGACTAATTTGCAGTTCAATTTTGCATCCCTTCTCCCTGTCTGTTATTTGGACCTCATTCCAGATAGACAGCATATTCTTTTTGTGCATTCTCTCATATCAGACTTTCTTTCTCAGATATAGTTATGCTCCTCAAATCTGACATTCAAAAGAAAATATTTTTTTTTTTATTAGTAATTACTAGACAATACAACATAGCTTAAGGGATTATTAATGCTTGTTGCTCAATAGCATTAGTTCATTGAAACTTATTTTTATGTTTTTTAAGAAGAGCATGGGTTTTATTTTGTTATGTATGTTTCCATTAACAGTCAAATTTTGTTTCATGAATTAAGAGAAAGGATGATACTGTACGAGACTTTGCTAATATTTAGTACACAGTTAAAACTGTAAGATTAACATTATACTTTTAATACTAATGATTATTATGTGCATAGTGTTAGTCTAATTTAAATACATTAAAAGTGGAAATCATAGTCTCCCCTTGACAAAAACACAGTTGTCTACATATTCAGTTTGTATGATTACTTGCTTGAGTATCAGCCACTATTATATACACCCAGTGTGTACATTTGAAGGTTTGTAAATATATGTGGCAAGCAGCATATATGTTTGTGTGTTGGTATGTTTAAAAATTATCTATCACATACTATCAAAAATATGCTTTACGGCTATTGGTTCAGAAAATGAAATTCTAAGAAAACTGTTGAATTCACTTTGCACCAATGGTCTTAGGGAACCATTTCCATCTATCTCTTCTCCCTACCCACCTCCTGTCAGTTCTGGATGAAATAGCAGGGCAGACTAGGCTTTCTTTGTCCTTGATGGAGCAACCAGTCAACTCTTAATTCAATGCATGGCCCAGTGCAGCAGGGTAAATCTTATTACTTCTCGTGTGTGATAAAACTTGAGAATGACTTTGGTCCTGCAGCAAGCTGAAAAAAATAAATAAATATATAGTTGTAAAGTATGTGTCTATAAAATAAGAGTGGTCTACAACTATGTGATTGATTGTGTGGGTGTATATGTTAACCTCAAGAATATGTTTTAAGGTTGCCTTTTATCTGTCTCTCTGTGGTAAATTAAGATTATATAATTATGAATGACCAGTTGTTATTCCTATTTCTATTATTATTATAGCTGCCCTTTGTCCTCTCTACTAATAGCTAGCACATCTGGTCAGAAAAGAATCATTTCACTAACTTAAAAACATCTCCTTGGGTTGATTGGCTGGCAACAGGAGTCCCTTACTTGAAACAAAATACCCAAAAAGCAAAAAAAAAAAAAAATATTTCCTTTTTTTTTTACTTCCATTCTGTCTTTTTACCTCCTTTTTTTATGCCACCCTTGTTTAATCTTTACTGAGATTTTGAAAGAAAAAAAATTACTTTTATCTAATGAAAAAGAAATGTGATGTGAGACTTTAACCAACTGATTATTCTAACTTGAAAAGAAATACCATTTTAGGGTATTAGACTCAGCCTTGATTATCTCACTAATTATAATGCCCAATTATAATGTCGGTAAGGTAACCCCCCCACCTTTTTTTTTACATGGAGTTTTTGAAATATTTGTTCAGGTCATATCAGTAATGGGATGTTAAGAAGTTTAAAACTATTTCAGTTGTAGTCATAACAGTAGGAAAAAAAAAAAATTTGTTCTGAAAGGAATAATCTCATTTAATCTTATCTTTAGGATATATTACTGAAGAATATTGTAACATGCTCTAGAAAAGTTGACACAGAAAGCCAAAGGAGCATGTCTTCCCCAATCTAAGCAAAGTATTAAAACATAAGAAAATATCTAATCTCCTATATAGCAGTAAATGTTGGACAATTCTTCACAGATGAAAAAGACTTGAAGCAGTAGAAATGTTGTTTGACTGAGTAATCTTAAGATTACCATGGACAGAACATTTCAGCAACAGGCATGTCTGAATGAAAATCAGAAAGAGACTGCTGAAACATAATGAGGAAAGAGGGCCTTGTGAATTTAATACTCAAAAGCAAAAGTGGGATAAAGTGGAGAATACTTAATGTGTTTTTGTGAATGAATATAAAACAGGGACAAGTGGTAATGGTAAGAATAGTTGTTTCCTTATAAGGAAATATTCAAGGGTGATAAAGTGTTAAAAAAATGACTTAGAGCAACAAAGGACAGGAAATTGTGGAGATCCCTGATTGTCCACATCCTGAAATGACTTGGCACATAAAAGATTATTGAAGAATATCTTGATATAATTGAACGGCTTTCCAAAGTGTATTAAAATTAATAGATGGTTGTAATAATTGAAAAAATATAAAACAAAGCCAATTTTAAGTGATGAAATATACTTAATTATTTTAATTTTGATATTTTGTTGCTTCAATGATCGGAACCAGATTTATTTACTGGTTTGAAGAATATCTTTTTGAGCTGATAGAGATTTACACCTGGAAATTCTTCTCACTGGATTTAAAAATGTGTGATGTGAATTGTGTTATATAACTTTACTTATTATTAAGGTTACTTTTATATATATATATATATATATATATTAAGATTGCTTTTTGTGGAGATGAAGGTTTATTAGAAGCATTGTAGTTCTGAGGCAAAAAAAAAAAGTCTTATTTTATTGTAGAATTTTTTTTTTCTTTAAGCTGAATCTTGTTTCAAACTCACCATTGTCTTTTGTTCACACCATGGTTTTAGATAATAAATAATCATAATTCAGCTGATTTGAAGGTCTTTCAGGTATGATCTTTTTTTGTATTCTCTTTTTGGATGTATATCTTTCTCTTTCCTTTTTGAAGATGCCGTTAACTGAGCAATTTTGTAATGATTTATATAAAATTTTGCTTCAAGTAATTTTGGGCTTTCAGCTTGAATGCTTAATGTATATATTTAGTTTTCAGTTATGTAGAATAGTCTTAGAAATCTTCTTTTATCAAAGAAGAAGGAGGGAAAAAAATTCTTGTGATAAAATATCAGAAACATCCCATATTTATTTATTTATTTTTAATACTTTAGCCTTTTTTCCCCCATCTTGAGTGAAAGGAGGAGTGAAAGTATTCTTCTCTCCAACTAGAAGGAAATCATGTTGTAAAAGTTCTTCAGGTGACTGTTATATTATGACCTGGCTTACTGGGATGTAAAAAAAAATGTATATTTTGTTCATCTTGAGAAAATTGCTAAGAAAATGCCTACAATGATGGTAAATTTCTTGCTTCATAAATATCCCATAATCTGTCCAGGTTTCTTTCTTGACTGCTCTTTGTAACCACCAATAAGAATATTATATATATATATATATATATATATATATATATATATATATATATATGGCCATGTATGTACATGCAATTATGTATATACTTATAAAGTATATAAGTGTGCATGCTTATGTACAATTATATATATACCTGTAAGTATGTACATTCATTAGTAAACTTCTTACATAAATGCCCACATACTTGCATCTACTTTTACTTTTGGACTTATCAGAGTGCACATATGTGTATCTCACATCCTTAAACAGATATATAGTTGTAAAGATATAAAAACATCCATACACATGCCCCAATAGATTCCTATTTTCAATTTTGACTAATCTTTTAGACATTCTTTGATTTTGATCTCAAATTCAAATAATGATCCATTTGTAATTTCTGATAAAAAGAGAGAGGTTCAATTTTTTTTTTTTTTAGTTTTATAATCCCCATATTGTATTTTAAGAGTGAACTCTCAAAAAGTAGTCAAAAACGAAACAGTTCTTCTCTTCCAAACTACTTTTAACCCTAGAACACTAACCATGGGTATATAGTACCCAGCGCAAATTTTCCTATTTTTAATTACAATTTTCAGTACCTGATTAGAAGTTTTGAAGCCAAGTTATCACAAAAATCATTCCAGTCAATAAAAGAAAATCCCTTCAAGGAAAAATATGTCATGTTGTAAAAGAATTGTTCTTGGATAATTAAGGATTTTCCCGACTTTATCCTAGCATTTTGTTTAACATTTTATTGTTAAAACAATATAATTAAATAAATAAATACTTGTAATTGCACCTAAAAATTAAAAGAATATTTTGAATTTTGATTTAATAAAATTTACTTTTTGTTCTATGAAGATTTTTAACAATATCATCACTTTACTGTACACCTTTCTGAATGAAAGCTATTTTCTACATATAAATTCTTGGTTTCTAATAATGTGCAAATGAGCTCTATTCTTTAGTTTCACCAGTTCAGACCATTACAGCTAGCATGTATCATGCTACATCTACAGAGCTGAATCATCCTTATTCCTTCTACGTTCCAAAAGTTAGAAGAATGTTCCACTCAGAAAGCTTTTCAAAAAAGTGCTACTTTTTTAATAGTCTCCCACATGGGTGCTCCCTTGAACATTTCAATCACTTCTTCAGGTCAGGGGTCAGTCATTATTTATTTTCTTAATTTCTTACTACCTTCTTTCATTTATATCACATGCCTCATTCAGTAACTATCTTGAGGTACTCTTGAGCTTTGTGTTAGGTGAAAATTAATTTTTTTTTAAATTGAATTATTAATGATTTTAATGAAACAGCACAGAATTCATTCTTGCTAAGAAAATGCCTACTATGATGGTAAATTTCTTTGAGCTAAAAGTTAATTTTTACTGACTTACTAAAAAATGATCTTAGGTCTGTACCAGCAGTAGTTGTTCTTTTTTTGTTTTTTTAAAAAAAACTTTTAGTTATTGTATATACATCACTACTGTACACATTTTGTACTAGAATACTTATCTATTCTATTTTAGTTTTGTGCTGTAAAGTAAAAATTATATTGTAAATATCAAATCTTACTCATGCAAATGACCGTTTCCAAACAATTTTAAAGATTTAAAACTACAAAAGAGAAAAATAAATCATATCAAATTGATCATATCCAGTTACCTTATGACTATATCATATTGAAAGACCAGTTCTTATCTGATCACAAAACTTAAGCAATGTTGAGCCTGGTCAGTTCCTACATGAGTGACTACTTGGGAATACCAGGTGCTGTTAGCCCCTACCAACACAGATTGGGCCAACATGGCAGAATATTACCTATTCCACCTTGGAAATGACAAAAATGAAAGATTTTTTTTTTTTTTTCATATTTATAATATTTTCAGGAAAAGTTAAATGACTTTAAATTAATTGGTTCTGCTTTTATTATAATTTATTTTGCTTGTTAAAACTCCAAGGCCATTCTGAAATTTATGGGTTTTAATTTAATTTTTCATTGACAAGTTTTTGATTTACATCAAATTATGCTGAATTCTATTTATAAATGATCATGATGATAATAAATGATAAACTTTAAAATTTTGATGCAAATATTTCAAATACTCAAATGATTTTTGCATCATCTAGTCTCTTTCAACTTCCCCTTAAGCACTTTACTTAAAATGTCATTGTTTTCTTCTTATACTGATTTTCTAAACACATCTATGTTTCTTTAGTCACTATCTTATCTCTAAAAATGTTCTTTATCATCTAGACCCACTTTCAAACAAAAAGAATGAAAACCTCACTATATGGATTATGAATTTTGTTTTAAATGCAGTCTTTATACAAGGTGCAACAGAAATACCTCCTACGTAATGGTAAGACATTAGCTAGATGAAGACAACACTGCCACTAATGTCTTACCATTATGTGAGAGATATTTTTGTTACACCCTGTACATATTTTTCTGTTTTTTTTATCTTCGTTATTAGCATTTTTCTCCTGAAGTTTTTAAGATTGTAATATGTCCTTGAGGTCTTCAAAGGTTGACTAAAAATGAATTTATTATGATTTATAGTGATAATTACTGACCCTAGAACTAGAAATTATTTTTTATTGATTTACCATTGACTACCATGAAACACTTTCTCGAACTAAGTATGATTTTGTTTTATTAATGGTTCACTCTGATTACATTTCTCTTGGACAATTCCATCTTTTAAGTTAGGATCTATTGGATTTGCTTTGAGTCTTATAAAAAAAAAAAGGTTTTCTCTTACCTTTTAATAGGTACTTAAACAAATGCAATGCTTATATTTTTAACTGACTGATAAAATGATTATTTGTTAGTTAGCTATTTTCGTAATCTTTGTTTATCTTGTTTACATTCCATGAAAATCTCAGGTTTAAAAAAAAACCCAAAAAACAGAAGGTTCATTTATTGTCTATGAGAACGTGCAGGTTGTTCAGAAATCGGAGAGCTAAGTTGAAAATCCAGCCAAGTTTATTAAATTCACTGACAACAGTCAAATGCCCTTGGGAAAAGTATGAATCCATCTCATCTCTCCAGCTATAGGTTAAAGAGCAGGACAGCTTTGGTTGGCAACTCTTCTAGAAATGATGATGATAAAAGCACCCATCTTCCAGAAAGCCTGAGCCACTCATGAAGATGCATCAACCAATGAAAATGCACAGAGGCTGAAATTCTTCAGTGCATGAATTGAGCATTCTGTTGCAGGGAGAGAAAGCATTTTTGTCTACATTACCCTCACCAATGGTTGCCTACAAATCAAATCATGATGTAAACACCAGTTCTCATTCGATAACCAAAACATTGAGTCTGATTAGTACTTGGGAACACTGGATACAAGAAGCAAACTTCTACAATCGGAAATATGTTTCAGCTTTAAATAACCCACAATAGACCATAAAAAAAACTATCACTACTGGTATTACTTGATATACTTCTAAGTCGAAAAAAGATAAATGAGGGAGACACAGATTAACACTGTGGCTGTATAAAATAACAAAATTAAATCTGAGCCCCTTATGTTCCCTAATATGACATATTGACCACTGAGCTACATCCTGGAACTTAATATTTACAAGAACATCACATATCCATTTGGCAAGATTCATTTTCAATTGAAATCGGGAACTAACTATACATGATTAATCAGAAACAAGGATTATTTATGGTAATTTAAGTCTCAGACTTTCCACACAGTCAACCTTTATTTTAAAATGATAAATCATTTATTATTAGAGCTTTTCAGAGGGAGAGAGGAACCCCCCATCTTCTTCCTTCCAGGGAACCAAAAACTTTACCCAGCACTCTTACTTCCCCACTTCTCTTATCCCCACAGTGTGCAGTGTAAGTTTTTTTTTTCTTTCTGCAAGGCTAAAAGCAGACAGAAATGGAATGGAAAATCCTGACCCTAAGACACAGTACCATTTACCAAAGCAACTGAGTTTTCTTGGTGGGTTCCCATCGTAATTTGATGGTGGCCATGGGTGTGTGGGTGTCTGTCCTTGACTGGCAATGTTTCTTGGCTCTAATGAAACAAGAGAATAGAAATAAGAACTACACCATATTGTTTATAATGCCTCTTGCTGAGATCTCTGCAAGAATTGAAAGTGACAGCACAAGTGAAATTTTATGCATTATTTCCTCTTAATATTATTATCATTACATAGTTAGTTATTACTATTGATATTATTATTACTATTATTATATCAGTCATTAATAATATTGTCATTGGCGAGTTTAAATTTATTAGTAAACTAGGTAAGGGGATGATATAAATAAATAGGAAAATATGGACAAAGTTTATTTAAATTTTCTTGTTTAGGAAGTATATATTTGGAGTTACTTTTAATTCTCATGTATCTGTGTATACATAAAGAGAATTTGAAACCAAATTGTAATTTCCAGAAGTTCTTTGAGCTGAAAGTTTGTTTGACAGTGCAAGAATTAGGTTAAAAGAAAGGGGCTATATTTTGAAAACAAAGCTTGATATGTTTTTTAAATAATTCAGTCAAAAAGGTTGAATTTATTTATTTATTTTTTACATAAACTGGAAAACATCTTGAACTATTAGTTTTTAAGTTGTGTGAATTTTCTTAGATTAAATAGTTTGGTTATTAATTTTAACTTATTTTAGTTTTGATCCTAATAATGTTGCTTTTTTTCGCCTCACTTTTATATTTAAAACCAATAAAAAGGGATTGTGAATTGGAAATTAAAAAAAGCTATTTCACCAGTTACTTAGGAAATCATTATTGTCTGGCTTGCTTTTTTAATTATAGAATAAAAGCTGTAAAAATACTGAATTTCTTATATAGAATTTACAGATACATAATTTAAATTCTTTCCTTGTTACTTTTTATAAATCTCACGAAAATCATTAAAAACCAGTGATGCTGATAATTATAATAAAGATTTATATTGTATTCAATGGAAGATACAAAAATTCTTGTAATATTAATGGTAGGTGTACTGAATGAAATAAAATTTGCTAAAAAAAAAAAAAAATCATGATTGAGATAAAACTCATTATAAAAAAAAAATATCAGTCATTATAGTTTGAATGCTGGAAATAGAAATGCTTACAATTCTTCCTTTGTGATAATAAATGTGGCTCCTGCAAATATTTTCCTTCTTCTAATAAAGAAAGCTTCATACTAATAACGCGTCTCTGGAGATTTGGTTATCTTTCTCTGATTAAATTTTTGTGAGAACTGCATTCAAACAGGCACACACACACACACTGCAACATTTAGCAGTTGCAGTTAAAGATTTGTTTATCTCTGAAGAAGACAAAAGGAATAGTCGAAACACGGCTATTCTCCTGATGATGATGATGATGAAATAGAAAGGATGGTGGTGGTGGTAGTAGCAGTAGAATGACCAGACCTTGTCATTCTTTCTTGTTATCTGGTGGCAAGAAGCTTTTCCACATTCTTCAGACTTCCTTTCATCCTTCACAGATCAATACTAGACCCTTCCTCATTCGATAAATTCTCTATAATGCATACACCAACGGTTTATTCAGAGGTTTTTTTTTCCTTACTCTATACTGCTTTCATTGTTTATATCTTAAGTATTAACCTTATTTCTTTTGCTGTAATTAAAAAAAAAAAAGAAAATAATTGTTATATACATTTATTGTTATTTTAAATGCATTTACATTAAAGTTTTTCATTCATGCATTAAACATTATTCTATTGCTAATTGTTTAGTATAACTAATAGTATTGTCAATTTATGGTATTTAATTATATCTTGTACTACTGGAATTATTAGTACTATTTACATTATTACTATTTTTTATTATCTGTAGAATTTTTCTTTTCACAAAATTTATTATACTCTTAGCAATAAAAATGCAAAGCTTTTTCTTTTACTATAACCATCATTAGTACTTTTTTTGTTTTATTTTTTAACACTACTAGTAAATACATAAGGAAACAATACACTAACCAACAGAGATTGTTCATTTCTTTTAAATGATTTTATATTTCAATTTAAACTCCCTGTGAACTCTTAACAGCATAAATATATTTTTCAAGTTTCTTGTCTTTTTTTTTTAAACTTAATTTTTTTAATGCAATAAAAATTCATGAACACTTTTCAAATATTTGCTTCTTTTGGCGGCAGTCTGATAATGATTCATATTCTGGTAAATGGGTGTAAATCAATAGGGGGAGTGGAGAGGTGCATGTCCACTTCATAAGGTTAGATAAAAAAAATAAAGAAGAAGAAAGTGTTAAAGATTTAAGAGTAATGTAAAGGTGATTAGGAGTTAGAAATGTCTGCTAAAGAATTCAGGGAGAAATAGGATAGGTACCTGCCAGATGTTTCATTTTGGTTCCAATAATCAGACTTTAAATCTTTTTTTACCCTCCTTCCCACAATTCCTCACTTTCTTCTCTAATAATGTTGGCACTTAAGTTATGATAAAGCTTGAAAGTAGACAATAATATTTTTGTAAAAATGAAATTAGTCTTTGGTTTCCAGAGAATCTAACATTAATAATGATTAGATTGCTGTTTAATCAAAGTATCTTCTGACAAAAGAATTATTCCAAGTTGATAAAAAAAAAAATGTGTAGTCAATAAAGGTAATGATAAGAATACAGTTGATGATTTAGTTCTTGTAAGGTTGCATTTATATTTTTTTTGCTAAAAAAAAAAGAGAAGGAATAAACCTTTTCTGTTAATAACATTATAGAAATTTATATTCAATCTGAGTGATAATCCAATTTTTGAAAATATATATATATTCTAATAATATTATTAATACAATAATGTCAAAATACGATACTCATGTAATAACAATCATGAGGCAGGTGTAATTAAACACTCATTAAACACTCAGTTTATTTTATATTTTAAACAATCATATTTGAGTGTGTAACAAAAAAAATTAAAAAAAGATTTTAATATTACCCAGAGGCCTTAAAGTTTGATTTATTCATGGTAATAATATTCTATTCTTTTTTCTGATGCAAATTTTACATAAATGACAGTAATTGTAGTGTTGCATTCTGGGTAGCATTCATTGAACAGTGTTCTGTATATTCTATTCTTATTTTCTGATGCACCTTGTATGAATCTGAAAGAGTTTAATCTTTTTGTTCTCTAGTTTCAGTGATAATCCACAAAGTAGGTCCGAGTGTTGAATCTTTGGTTCTGTTCAAACCAAACATGGATTCAAGTGCTTTCTTTTTATTATTCTTATTTTATTCAAAGAGTCTTCAATGTTACCTGCAGTATCCTTTTCTTTTTATTTTTAAATTTGAATTGAAATAAACTACTAATTCTACTATATTACAATCATATTTACATTCTTTATGTTGGCTTTGAAAATGGTCTTCAGAGAGACAAAAATACTTTGTGCACAGATCAAAGATTATATTTTCTTCTCTTTTACTTCATCTATTCATACCATAAATGGAAGCATTCTTAATTTAATAGAATAAAATCTTTGTTTTGGTTTTTATTTTTATTCTTTTTAGCTTCTTTGATGAATGATACTTTCGACTTGGTATATAAACTAGGTCCAGAATTAAAACTTGATTTGCAGAACTTAACACTTTGATAGACAGGCATGATTGAGTTTTCTATCTTGTTCAAATGTGAATTTTCCAGTTGGCTTTTTAGTTCTCTTTTGTAAATGCCTCTATCCATTGTTGCTAGCTTACTGGGGGCTTTTCGTTTTCATTTCTATTATGAGTAAGTGAAAGGAGGATTCACTCCTTTTTCTACTTGAAGTTCATTTTCAATTTTATTAATTTCTGATGTGTCATGAGCACTTGGCCTTCCTTAAAAAAAAAGCAAACAAATAAAACACACAGAAACGCAAAGACATTTATTAGAGAAAGTGTCAAGTTTAAAATCTCATTTCTCTCCTGTCCAAACATGAACTTTTGCCTATGGTTCATCATATACATACACTCAGGACTTGACTATAAATTAGATTGGGTGAAGAAAAATCTCTATTATGCTTTTGGCTCAACTAAAAGTATAACAATACACACAAGATATGTGTAAAGAAAAGTGGGGGGTGTGAAAGAATGATCTTTGCATTTTAATCAGAGTAAGTGCTCAAATGTACAGTGTTAAATTGCACAATTAAGAAATATAATGAATTGCTCTGATCAAAAGCTCTTAGTGCTGGACAACTCTGACCATTTATTGCTAACAAAATGCACAAAAAAAAATAGGAACAGAAATGAACAAAAATGAAACAAACAAAAAAAAAAACATGGAAGAAAATTCTAGATTGTGTTGCATTAATATTGGCACCAATACTCAATGAATATTATTGTGATGGAATCATGGGAAGTGTTAAAATAGATGGAAAGTGGGTAGAGACAGGAAAATATTATCCCAGAGCTTGTATCAAAATGGCTTCTCTTTTTCAGTTTTAGTTTATTTTCATTTCTATTTTATCATCAATGACCAATCACTTTTGACTGTGGTGGTTGGAAGAGGAACTATTCAATCCATTTCTGTTATTGAACTTTGCTCTTCAATCATTTGAGTGAGAATTTATGAGTTTTGTAAACAATGAGAAATCCACTTAGGGGCACAAATAGAAAGTCTTTCTTTTCAACAATACTCGTAGTTATCTCCCCTTCTGCTGTTTTATTTATTTTTCTGTGTACTTGTATACAAAGAGAAATATGAAAAATAGCCTTTTCATTGCATTAGAAAAAGCATTTATATTTCTGAAAGAATGTTTCCGTATCATTAAAAAGACAAAATAATGCTCACCTAACAATAAGAAAATAATTAATAGGACTAACAATATATTCTATGCAATATATTATCGTGCACTTCATAATAATAAACCTCTGTTACAAATGCTCTCAGAGTGTTAAAAGTTTACATTTTTACTGTTTAAATACTTTCTTTGTTGACCAGAAGCCCTAAAGCACTTATACTGTCAGATGAAGTTGTGTCTACTAATAGACTACATCATTTTTAAATTTTAGTGTTCAACACTTGGTAAATTATTTTTTTAATGCCATGTCTCTTTAGAACATATGAGAAGAAAAAAAAAATGAAGTGATTATTGCATATGTGGATTGCCATACATTCTTCAGAAAGGTAGTGGAGCAACTTCCCATTGCTTTCTCCATTGTTTGGAAATGCAAAGAAGGCCTTCTTCTTAAACTGGCCTATAAGAGAGCTCTGTTATTATAGCTGTGGGTTAGAAGAGACAGATTCCTGCCTTTACTAAGTGTATTAGTACAAAAGTGAACACAAAAGACTAGCCTAGAAACTCAGTTCACCAATTCCACTTTCTATGTGGATATTCATTATACCACCCACATGTCCTTGGTAAAAATAAGCATATATGAGATATTGTTTCTTATGGCAAGAAGCATCAGACGGGTCAATTTCTCAAGAATGAATGGTTATAAATACATATACCATTTGTTTCTATCATTACATCAGCTGTTCATACATTTTTAATTTAATTTTTGATCCTAACTTGTCAGGAACAGAAAATTGCATACATAAAATTTTGCCTTCCTTTCTCAAACAATTAGAGAAGTTGTCCTTATCAGAATCTAATTTTTTCTAATGAAACTATTAAAAGAAACTTAATTGTCACATTCAATATGCCTAATTAGATCGGGGGGAAAATAAATAAATCATAAAAAAAACAATAAGACTGCATCTAAATAAAAAAATTCATAAAAATATACTTTTAGTTTCTACACTTGTAAACTTAACTATATCAAAGGAACAAATATTTGTCTTTTAAAACATCCAATTGAGTTTGTATAAGTTTACTGAAGTGAAATCAATTATTAATATTTCGGTCAGTTTGTGTTTAGTTTATTTACCATAAAACAGGATAGAATTTTCAAAGTAAGCAATTCTAGAATCTATATATTTTAGTTTGGCAAACTTCTGTAAATAAAATTTTTGTTTTGTTTTAATTAGTATTATTTATTTGTTATGTGAAGGTGATAAATTTTTGTAGTTGAGTAAATTTATGATTGGAATTGTTTGACTTTTCTACAACTGAAAGTTGATGCCTTATGAATAAATTTCAAATGATGTTTCATTCAACCTGTATTATCCAAAATTGATTTGTCACATATTTATGATGTTGCTGGTAAAACTATAAACATGACATTAATTCTATAAGAGTAAGTTATCTAAAAGCAAGATTGCATTGTTTTGAAGAGTTATACTTTTATTCTTTCACTAATTTCTTTCATTTATTGTTGAAAATGGCAGGACTTCATTTTTTTTTTTTTTTTTTTTTCCTAACCTTATTCTATACTTTAAACTGGTGCAAAGATATTCCCACACCCAGCTGAAACACACACAAAATATTTTCCTTTTATTCTCTTTTGCAAACGCTATTAAAGAACTCTGCTTGCAAATGATATTGACACAAGTGAAATGAAATTCTTAAGGAATAGCTGTTACTCTCCCTAACTTATAAGGAGCCCTTCATTTTCAAGGCATGACCTCATTAGACCAGACTCTTCTCTTTGACAATGTGTTTTCCCCCACCAACACAGAAACTGAATAAGTATTTCCCTGGTTAATGATTTTGTGTCTGGGTCAAAAAAGAAGGAAAAAATATATAAACTCTATGGAAAATATTATCAATTATTGTGCTTCATTAACAGACTCATTAATCTGAGACTAACAAAGGATAATAATTATACATATTGATTAATGCAAAACATTACCTCTTATTTTAGGCTCCTAATTAAAAAAAAAAAAATACTATCATTGTTCCATAATAGTTGTTGCATTTGCACATACATTTCATACACTAAATGTAAAAAAACTATTATGGGGCAGAGATAGTTGTATAATCATGGTAATGATTGAAGAGGGTGAACATTCCAATAAAGTGCCAACTTGTCTTTTTATCACATTTTGGCATGCACTGAGAATCAAAGATACTAACAACAGCTTGTAGGATTAACCTGTTAACCATTATTCAATGGCAGACAGCCAGTCCCTGAAACATGCCCTTCTATTAGTATTAGATTTCCTTGCCGATATGTGATGAAAGCCTGCTTAAAATTGTGAGTGTCTCATGCATGACCAAAAATGACATTATCCACAATGTCTTTTTTCTATCATATCTCTCTCTCTCTCTCTATATATATATATATATAGTCTCTCTTATTCAAAAACCTTAATGCATTTTCTTTACACAGTTGTGTCTTCCATTCCAACCTGAAGAAACCAAAAAGAAAACAAGCCACATCAACATTTTCACTTTGGTCATTATCTCACCCTTTGTTTCAGTGGAATAGTTAAAAGATTTTAAGTGGAATAGTTTAGTTTTTTAAGTTCAGTAAGTACTTGATAGAATTATAAACTTATTATTTTTGTGTTTGAATTAAATGAGGTTAGTAAAGAAGTTTAAATTTTTTTTTTATATATTTTCTTCACTTCTATATTAGAGGTGGGGGTGCATATCTTAAGAGCTCTTAGATAGAAACCCATAATTAATGACCATTTTATTTTGTTTTGTTGATAGGAAATCAAAATTAATTTATTTATTGCTTTTTTTTTTTTTTTTTTTGGGGGGGAATATTGAACTCTATGTTCCAACATCAAAACATTCATTATATGTCAGGCAGAGCTCAACGGATATGTGAATAAATCACAGAGTAACATAAATATGTTAATTAATTTAATTTGTAACTGACCCCCTCATGATTGCTCAGTTGCATGCCCACTTTTCTTCAGAATTAGTTACCTGTGAGGGAAGTTAATGATACTTTTGAGATGAAGGACTACGTTCGTCTGACCTATTAGTGAATAATACTAATTAAATCCTAGATAACATTGACATTGCAAGCTTACCACAGTCTGTTTGATTTATTTCAGGATTAAGGACCTGCCTTAACCCTTTCCTCTTCTGACCTCTCCTTCTATACGTGCCATTGGTAGAAAGACAGGGTTAACTAGAGAGAGTCTTTTTTTTTTTTGTCTCACTCTTCTCCACCCAGTTCAAGGGTGTTTTTGGTGGGTGAGTGATCAAATCTACTGAAAGCATGTGTAGACAGATGCCTGTGGAATCGGTTACCAGCCCCATTCCATTGTATCAGTAAAGTTGCTGTCTCTCTTTAGCTTGGAAAGGTTATGTACTGCCTTTTTAACATAGGCCAAAAGGTTAACCTACGAATATATATATATATATATATATATATATATATATATATATATTCGCTTTGGTCTTTGATTTCTATATGTCGTTGTCAAATATGTTTCGTTTTTGGTGAGTGGGTGGGTAAGTGGTTGTAACTGGGGTTTGCTTGTCAATTTCCATTTCACTTAGTGACGTGATGCTAAAAATTATTATGAAATTGTTTCTGACATGAGGGAATTTGAGGCAACGAATCACCGTTTAATATAGACCTTGATTTTTAAATACACACACATGATATAGTGACAAATATTTCTTTTTTTGTTTATGTATCTTCAATTGTGCAACAATATTTATTTCTGTAAATATTATTCTGAAAATAAATTAATTACTCAATCGTGACACCTTTAAGGCTAAGCATTCTTCTTTTAGGTGCTGTGATCACTTCAGGACTGGCGAGAAATCTCCATAACTTTCTAACCTTTGTAGTTCTATTTAAAAGTAATGTTTTTATTTCTCTCTTCTGTATCCTTCCTGTTTCCGCTTTCGTTAAGTTTTAAGTACCCTACGATTTCATGTAGTGCAACCCCTGAATTTTTTGGCATGAATTTTTTTTTAACCCTCTCCAGAAAAAAAAGTTACCAGTGTATAGTGCAACCGGCCGCTGAAAATGCATGATTTTTAAACTTAACAACTTCGAGAGAGAGAAAAAAAAAACAAAAAAAACTGGTCACAAAATCACTATACTCTAATGGTATGTTACTTACTGTCGCCCTCTGCTCAATATGTCCTGTGAGTGTTAAATTCTCCAGACCGTCTTCCTTCTGCATGTGTCTAAGCGTTACTGTTATGAAAATAAATTCCGAAACAGTAAAAATATTCTAAAATGTCCATGAAAAAACTTGTATAAAAGTTAAGAGCAAATTTTAATTGAACACTTAAATGTTCGATTAAATTTTCACTCTTAAGGGGAAAAAAAAGTATGAACCTATTTTTTTAATAACACTGAATGTTGTTACCTGAAAGGAAGGAAATCCTAAAAAAAAGTAAAAAATAAAAATTTGTTTTTAAATGGGTTGGGTGTTGAAAACTACTCTTTTCACTTAAAAAAAAGAAAATTTCGAATTAATCATTTTTTTTTTTCCTTATGTCCTCAGGCCCTATTCTTTGCACTCTGTTGAGCTTGTGTATGTGGAAATGAACGCCTTTTAACTTCAAACGCTTACAAAAAACACCAAACTTTTTCAACTAGCAAGTAACAGTTTCGCTTCAATAAAAACTTCAGTGTGTAACAATCTGTATTTCCTCCCATATTAAGCACTTCTAAAATAGAAGTTTCTTCCTCTTATGAATATCAAATTACAAAAAAAAAAAAAAAGTTTTTTTATTGCAACATGTATTATACACTTGCTTACTTACTTTTTTTTCTTCCCTTCAGTCTTATGTTGCCAGATGTATCTTCTTCAATGCCTCCAAATAAAGTTTCTCGAGTAGTGTCCCAACGAAACAAAAAATAAAGTTTAAGAGTGTGTATCTTGTAAAAACGTTCACCAACGACATGTTACTACTTCCACAACAACCCTGCAAAAAACATCTGTAGGTCGAACTGACAGTTTTAGTCACCTGCTCCTTGTCTTATTTTTTCCTCCGTTGAACTTGAAGCTATCATCATAATTTTCTTTTTGTTCTTTTCTTTCTCGTAACTTACTATATTTTCATCTGTCTTTTTAATCTCTCTTTGTCTACAGGTGTCAAAAAGCGAATACGAAGAATGTGTGATCTACGACCCTGACAATGCAATTCGGTTAATCAGATGTTTAAAGTCAAACAGTACGACATTATTTACACTTCACGTACGTCAATTCCAACCGTTTCCCTTTGTACCCGATTTCGAAGAGGGGAAGAGTTACTATATTGTCAGTAAGTATTATTTTGAAAACAGTCTCAGAACACACTTAATTTCAACATGCTTGATGCCAATTCATACGTTTTTTTTTTTTTTGTTTTTTTTAAATAGTATCAAAATTTTTTTTTTTTTTTAAAATAGTATCAAAATAACCATCGCAAATATCTGTGATCATTTCAAAATAAAAAAAAAAAAAAAAACGAAAAAAGGCGACTTATTAAATTGGTGGGACTAAAAACTAAAGATACATGACACAAAAATTCAAATAAAAGAAGAATCTATCAAAAGTTTAGTCATTTCTTTTCAGAATAAGAAATATACATTCATTAATAAATTCTGTTTTGGAGGTTAGTCTGAAGATAGATATATATATAGGGATTTTCCAAGCGAAGCTTAGATGCAGCCGAAGGTATGGGGCACCTAGTGAGGATTGAAACTCACTACTCGGTCGTAAATGTTCTAGCGATACAAGCTTGCTAACCATTACACCACCTCAAGGTACCCTCTTTCTCTCTCTATTTATCTATATATATATATATATATAATTTCAATATAACCTCACACCCAGGCCTGTCAACCAAAAAAAATCTGAAAACCTGGAGATTTTACCAAAATAGGGATAGATAGATAGATAGACTACAAAAATAGCTAAAACGATGTTAATTCTAAAACCTCATGTTTTGAATTAGCAGCAGTTATTTCCCGTGGAAACAGGATTTTAAACCAACATTAAGCAATTTCAGGCCAATGTTCAATTCTAAATAAATCCCAATTCAATAAATCTATTGTGGAAAAGTGTTATTTTCTAATATCATTTACACAAATCATAGCCCGAAACAGTTTTCAAACCAAAGCATTTTCACTCAGCCCTTCTTTTAGTGGAGAAAGCTCAATTCATTTACAAAGAGAATCTAAATAGAGCAAGATTTGAATTACTGATTTAAAGAATATTCATCTCTCATTGGTACTTCTGAAAATCTATTTCTGTTAACCTCAGTTTTCATACCCAAAGAAAATAAAAAAAATAGGGATAGCAACTCAAAGACATCTACCCACTAAAAATAATGTCAGATTAAAAAATTCAATAAACATAAAATTCCTGTTGTTTATGTTTCAATACAAGAGATGTGCATGCCTTAAATAGCTTGCAAGATGGCCTACCATAGCCAAACTGGTAGCAGCATGTTTTGGGTAGAGAGAATCTTAGAAAAACTGGTAGACTCAGTGGAAAAGCAATGCTTTACTGTTCACCAGGAGAATACTAGTCATGAACAGTGGGGGTGCTGTTGATCTCCCAACACTGCCAAGAGCATTGACAGGTTTGCACATCTGATACCAGTTAGAGAATATACTTGTAAAAAAAACCACACCTGATACCAATTAGAGAATATACCAATAAAAAATATCAAAATAATCGTAACAAATAAACAGTTATAAACCTATAATTTCAACATGGAAAGAAAAAAAAGACAATTATGAACCTTGAAGGAGAAACTAAAGACATTTGACACACATTTAAATAAAAGACATATGACTGAATTTTTGAGAGATTCCTCTTAATGAAAATATATTTTGTATGCTTAACAGAGAGTGAACAAATATATGCTTTCATAGACCTCAGATATTAAACACAAATTAGTCAATAAAGATTTTTAAATTCACTAAGATTAATTATCTGTACTGTCAAACCATTTTTCCGATGACCTATTGATGGTAATTGTATTGATGTGTAAAGATAATTTGATAGGAAATTGTTCACTTGGAATGGGAAGTGACCAGATCTTAATCTGCTATTTCCCTACTGCTGAGTGTATGTGGCTGATTATATCTGTTTGTGTGCAAGTGAATAGTTAGAGTGATCGATTATTTTTGGCGATGCCGTTAAAGCATAGATTCTTCTTGCTGAGATAAGGCAAGATGAATTGCAAAGAGCAGATAAATGCTGATAACACTGCTTGGAAAAGTCATGTGCTGTCAACTGATGGGGTTTTGATACAGAACAGTTAATTCTTTCTAACTTCCTTTCCTTTTGAAAGAGAAAGGAAATAAAAATAAAACCTTGGATTTCTGTCAACGCTACCGTTTATATTACTAGTCAATCAAAGTGAGGCTGATCATGTAGCTCTGCTGCTAAATGCATAAAGTTTCTTCTCTTTAAGATGAATGTGTCTAGACTACTAAAATTCAACCAATACAAGGCTCAAAAGCCATTCATGGAAGAGAAATACTGAATGTGTGTGATATGAATATAAGAGGAAGAAATAGGTAGTGAAGATGATAAAGAGGATATGGTGGATGGATACCCTAGACTTGAAGAGATTAAGATTGTGGTGTTTAGGGTAGCATCAACCTTGGAGTCTGTTCCAGGGTGGAACACACCCTTTTTACCAATGGATCAAGTGTTGATTGGTGAACTGGCCACAATTCCTACTTGAATGTTTCAACTATAAATTAGTGTTAATATTTGGAATGGTATCTGTCAAGGTACTTTAAGGTATTTTAAATACTATGTCACTTCTAGAAGTGAGTCTAGTGAATTCCAACTGCAGACCCATATACAGTATTTACTACTGCATTTATGTGAATGGGTACATGCCCATTATCGTCCGTAGGTATGTTAGAACACATTTGTCCATGACTTTCTGCCAATTTGGCATTATTTTTGACAGTTTGGCTCTTTTTTTTTTTTTTTTTTAAAACTTTCTCAGGTGAGCATCTACAACTGCAAAACTGTCTGTTCTTGGCTTCATGAAAATAACATCATCTTATAATAATTTAATATTGAAGGCTGTTTGAAAACAAAAAAAACTTTCAATCCTACATACAGGCCAAATTACAGGCTAAGTATATTAGAGACTAAAGCTATACAGAGTATTAAAATTTTAGAAGTTAAAATTACACATCATTTTAAAGAAAAGATGCATTCCTTTGATATAAAATCATCTTTATACAATGATAGAATTAAAATCGAAATGTTGTATTATTGTTGAAATTTAAAAAGAAAAAAAAAATTAATATCATTTGCCTTATTTCCTTTCTAGCAACCTCTGAGGGTCCTTACAGTGGTATTGCCAACCAGTGGGGTGGCGCCTGCAAACACAGAGGTATGCGTTTACAGCTAGAGGTATGCTGTTCATCAACAACAACTGCTTCAGATGACAACAGCCCAAAATACACTGTTGGGAAACGCACAACATGTATGTTTTATTTTTATTTTTCATTTGTTCTCTACTCCTAACAAAATATCCAATCATAAATTTTGTTCCCGGCTATCAAAGAGATTTTATAACTCATTCTTAATTTAACTTTGCAATAAATTCACTCTTTAAAGACCTAACTTTATAACATCCTTTAATTAGAAACTGAAGTTTTTATAAATCCTAAAATTTATTGTAATATTTAAATTCCACTTTTTTTTTTTTAAATTGTTTTAGTAAAAATAAAACCTGTTGGGTTTTTAATTAAACTAATGAATAAATTAATTTAACAAGGTCTGATGTGTGACTTATTTATTTCTCTAGTGCCAATGAGCTACACAAAAAGAATTAGCACCACAACCAGAAGAATTACTACCACCACTCGTCCCTGGACTACGACAAGGCGCTCAACCACTACCACTAGGACAACCACAAGAAAACACCAGTCGAGCTTTGACACAGAGGTTGTTGGTAAGAATAATATTAAATAAGTTTTAGCATTTTTTTATGTAACCCTTATTAAAGAAATATAAATTATTTAATTTGTTCAAATTTCTTTTCTATATTGCATGCAAATAAATACAAAACCAGAGCAAGAGTATAAATGTATCTTTTATTCCCACATTTTCATGTTGTGTGTGCATTGGGCAGCAGCCATTCTTTTATACATGTTTCATTGAAAATGATGGACAGGGTCTTAGAATATTATTCAGTTTTTCAAGTCTCCTTACAATTTTTCTTTTATGAGTACCAAGAGCAAGGAGAAACATCATCCCAAGAGTTTTTGGTTAATTCTTCAGCCATTTTCAAGGAGTTTGTTAGTATATTTTTGTTTGTATTCTGTGTTATATAGAAGTAGTAGTAATTCCATATTGTGGTGCCTACAAAGTATACCTAATGTGTTTCAAACAAATAAAGTTAAGTCTGTAGTCTTTTATAAAAAATGGTTCCAATATCTTTTACAATTAAATGGTTTTAAAATGACAGTATTAAGAATACTTAATAATAAGAAAAACCCTTGTAGATGAGACTATTATCTACAAGGATTTTTCTTATCTCTACATGAATACTAGAAAAACTAAATAAATTAGACTTCCTTCTCCATCACATTCAACAGAACAAACACACACACACACATATATATATATATATATATATATATATAAAATGTGATTTGAATATTAGTGTTCCAATCATTTGACCAGGGTTAATTTATTAAGGAGGTGACTTCTTCATAATATCAGCCTGGAAATATGATTCCAGTGTGTGGCAATGTTGGGAAGTGTCCAAAAATCCTACCTTTAGTTTACGTAAAACTTGTGAGTGAAATAGGCATATAAAACTGTTTGGAACCCATCAATGTTTCTGATAGCATGAAGTTAAAAATTTTGACTGAGTATTTGAGGATCCTGGCCTTGTTCAAATTTGTTGATCACAGAAGATGATGTACTCTCTCCAAGAAACTGTAACTAAGGTCTGCTCAAAGCAGTTGCAGTTTAAACCACAAGTTTGCTCTGTGGGATTTTGAAGAAACACAAATGTGCCTGAACAGGTGTCTGCTACAAGGGATAGCTCACCACTCGAGCAGATGGGCATACTTGGAAATGAGTAGCCAGCCATTATACAACACCACCATTGTGTTTGTACATCATTACTTGATTTTCAATACACAACATGGGTTTGAGTCAAGGCAAAATATTGATGCTTTACTCATCAAATTCCAATTTTAACCAATCATGTTACTTGAACTAAAGCTTCACCAACCTGCAATTGGCTAAGTGTGGTGAATACAGCTGCATCCCTGAAGACACAGTCAATCAGGGAGGGGTTCCTCCAATAGGAGTGAGTAGATCCTGCATTTGGATACTTCAGAGTTTTGTGAATGACTTTCAATTTCTTCCATGAACAAAAAAAAAAAAAAAATTTCTATAGTGATGTGATGCCAAAATTTAATGTTTTAAAATTTCCAGGCATGCCCCTGAAATTTATATTTTCCATAAGTTTTCCAGTAGAAAAAAAAAAGATATAATTACATGATCAACTTTTTGATTTTATGTTTATATTTTGTAGACAGTTTTGTTAGCTCTATCACTCTGAAAATTTTAACTTATTTAATAAATCCTACCTGTGATATCAAGGTTAACAATAAGCTAAAATTAAATTTTTCATCTACATAAGCCAGAGATTACAAAATGAATATTTTACATTTTCATTTAATCTTGAAGCAAGGATGGATTGGAAACAAGTGGTTCCGGAAATACCATTGCCTTAAAAAAATTGATATGCCATTTAAAAAATAAAATTTTAAAGTAACTGTGGCAACATGAATTCTTTCACTGGTGGCTTTTGCTCACAACCTCCATTTTATAGCTGAGAAGAGAGATTTGCTGTTTCCTCTTTGGCCTGGTTTGTGGCAGATTTGTTGAAATTTGAGGACTTTAGTAGCGGAAGTAATCAGTCTCTACTTGCAAGCTAAAGGATGACAACTGAGCCATTGACATTATTCAACACAGTTTCTCTCTGTGAGGGAAAATTAAGTGGACTGTTCAAAGACTAATATCTTTTGAACTGTTCATATTCTTTAACTCATTCTTTTTTTTCTGATACCAAACTGGAAATAAAAAAGACTTTATTTCACAAACAATTCAGTTCTAAGCAAAGATAACTACAGCATTCAGTTTCAGTCTGAATTTCTGAAATTAGGAGTTATCATTATTTATATTCAGACTAATGTCCTCATCTTTCTTGTTATTATCAGTTCCTTCACACTTGTTGGAAACATAACTGATCAGTACTAAAAAGAACAAGATATCTCTAGATATGAACAGCAGAACAAGAACAGTCTATCCCTGCACATTAAATAAAAAGAGTTCAATTTGAAATTCCTTCATGGAATCAACCTGGATCAATAGACACTGGAGAGTGCAATGGCTGAAATATAGCAATAAAGATGAGGACATTAGTCAATAATAAGATTGATATAAAATTTTAAAAGCCAGGAAGTATTTTCTATCAAAATTATTAGAAACTAGCAGGCTTCACCTGCTCACTATCTGGTAATTTTTCTAAAAAAAATTAGTTGTTTTTCACTCTTCACTATTTATAAGATGTTGAAGGGATGGTGGACATTCAATACATTTTTTAAAGAATATGACTGTAAAGACAGAAGAAATTAATTGGTCAGGTGTGGGAGCAGGCCTGTTATAGTTAAGGAAAGATTTACAACATGTTGAAGACCAAGTAAAATCCAAATTTCAAACACTTTCCTGAACTATATAAGATAATATTCCTAAACAGAACTATTTTTGATATGAAAATCAAAAACATATTGCATAAAAGAAGAGTAATGAAGGACAATTAATTAATGAAATATACCTATTTAAAATCAATATGCAAATTAGGTAAACCTGAAAAGTGATATTGCTGAGAAGTAGATAATATATAACTCAGATATTGTGTTTTTGGTGCATAAATTACAGGGGCACCTCGAGGCAGTGTAAGCAAGCTTGTCTCACCAGAACAATTATAACTGAGTAGTGAGTTTGATACTCACTGGGTTCCCATTACATTCGGCCTTGTGCCACATCTGAGCTATGCTCGGAAAATCACTATTAGCATATAAATTACTATAAAGTAATTTGTACGCATTATTTATCATCTCTCAGTTGCGTCTCCGTCCTTGGACAGAGTGTGCTCAGGGGCTTCTCTGTCTGAAGACAGAGGGGCAACTTAGGAAAATTATACTAAAGAGGTGCCCAGCCCTGGGGAACAGCTGCCCGAGGCTATGCCCTCCCATTGCATGAGAGGAAGGGATCGGTGCTCGCACCAAGGCCAGCGCAACCAACAGTTGTGGGGGGTGAGCGGAATTTTTGTCCCTGCCCGAGTGTACACACTCGGGTCCCCACATTAATCCGACCGTGTGTCACATCTCATTCTCGTGGTGGAATGAGTAAACACCACATAAATTACTATAAAGTTGGCACCTTTTAACCTCAAAATTCATGCCAAAATTGAGCTGCAATTTCACATTTATTCATATAGATAAATCAGGATATCTTATTCTTTTTACTTCAATATTTAATGATATACATGTTTTAGGTCTGCAATTCTATAGTTTAAGGAAAGAGAACAAATAATGTTTCTTGTTTTGATGAGAATAAATTTGAATGTTGTTGGTACTGGTTTTTTTTATCTACCTTTGGTTGATTCAAACAATATTGGGTTTTATTATTTACACACAAATAACTTGTTAAAATAATATACAACTTTTGATTACAATTTAGGAAAAGGATTTTTCTGGATAAAACCTTTGTATTCTGAAAGTATCATTTTTTTTCTTTCTTTACAAATTAACACTGCATTTCATAATTTTTCATCTAATTAAACTTTTGATTTCATTTTTTTTTTTCTTTCTCCCTAGCTCCAGATCACAAGCACAATCCTGATATTGGAAACAAAAACTCTGAAATAAATGCCACTGGTCCGAAGAACATGGGTCTTATCAACAGTTCTGCTTTTCCTCGCTACTCATGGACTCTGTTATTTGTTCTAATTCATGTCTGCCGGTGGGCCCTCTTATCACGATAGTCCTGTAAATAGTACATGTTACTTACAGGTGTCGTCAAAACACCAGTGTGTCACCAATATTGGAAAACTTTCCACATGCAAGGAAGATGCTGTCAACCAACTGGATGGCAGAATCTTTTGTTTCCCCTGTTGCACGACTTCATCGACATTGGATGGCTGTTATTACTTCCTATTCTTGCCAAGAAAAAAAAAAAAAAAAAAAATAAAGTGTATATATAAATTTACATGTATATTTATATGTATATGAAAAAGAAGACAAAAAAAATCAGAAAAAACTCTGCTATATATATATATATATATATATATATATGCATGTAAGAGAGAGTGTGATCGCGTGTATGTATGTATGTATGTATATATATATATATATATAAATATACATGTTTGTGTGTATGTAATGGTATTGGTAATGAAGAAAAAAGAAAATGAAAAATCCTTGATGAAATGTAGTTATGGTGCTTCCAAATTTGAAGTAAGATTAAAAAAAAAAAAAAAAAAAAAAGAAGAAACTCCCCAGAAATAGTTTGTCAAGTAACAAATAAATTTTTGAGGTGAGAAGTCAGAGTTTGGTTAGGTGGGGAGGTGAGTAAAAAACAAAAAAAAAAAACATCCAAAACCCCTACTTCTATTTACTTGGTAAATGTTTACAAGAATGCTTTTAGTCTTCAGATTAACAGGAATCGGTAAAATTGATGATGGGGTGGGGGGAGAAAATGCTTAAAATTGTAAATTGTTTTGATAAAATGTAAGCCAAAACTTAGAATTTCATCAAGGAAGCACCAAACTGACATTTTTGTTTTCTTTTTTTTTTTTTTAATAATTAAAAAAAAACAAAAAAAAAAATTGAAAAACTCCCAACTGCTGGTAAAAACAAAAAAATCTAACTGCAAACAACACACCTGGCTATTTGTTCTGTTCTTGTTTCTGTGCTTACAAAAAAAAAAAAATACTTTTATTTTAGTTGGAATATTCACAAGATTGACCCTCCCACTTTTCCTCCCAGTCACTTAGACTCCAAACAACCCTCTCACCTCAGTACCCTACTTCCTCTATCCATGACCATATTTACCTAGTAAAATCTAATTCTCAACCCTAAAAATACTTGAGCTTCATTCATGACACCACAAAAAAAAAAAAAAAAAAAAAAAAGCAAGTTAAAAACTTGCCAATATATATTTTTTGTGTGCATGTGTAAAAATCACTATTATATATGATCAATTTTTTAATCAAACAGTTTGCTAAGGAGGAGATCTGCTGATATGCAATTTAAAAAAAAATAAAAAGTTAGAAAAAAAAGAAAATCATAACATTTTTTGTAATATCTTTCCCTTAAACTCTGAGATATTTCCCTATTTTATTAATAACTAGTTTATTCCACCCCCAAAATCTTTTCCTTTGTTCCCAAATCGATGTCCCTTTCTACCACCAGTGTGTCTCCTATTCCTTCCGGCTTCGCTTTGAGTACTTTTTCAGTTGATTAAATACTATATTTACAATACAACATCTATATAATAATTATTCACACACTTCATCCTGGGTTATTTGTGTGTAAATTTTGCCACAAGAGTGATGATGATGATATGGTAGTGGTGGTAGGCACCACTGGCTAAAATATTGTGTAAAAAAAAAAAAAAGAAAATTATATAGAAACAAACTTTTTTTTTTTTTAAATTGATGAATGGTGTTCATGGAAAAAAAACAATGTATCAGCTACAACAATCACACCAAAAGATATAATAGACAAAAGACATCTGTAACAGCAATTTGGGAAGGAAGGAAGGGAGGGAAGGAAGGAAGGAAGGAAGGAAAAAAATGGAGAGGGACGGGTGCAGAAACAAATATAAAGACAAATAAAACAACAAAAACAAATTTAAAAAAAAAAAAAAAACAATTATGTGCCAAGTATATTGCATCTTATTTTTGATGCTTCACAGAGGGGAACTCCTAGACATTCCATACAAAAGATAGTAATAAATATTGCTGTACATGTGTAACTGCTGGTAAGAAAAAAAAATAATGGCCACTTTCTTAAAAAAAAAAAAAAAAAATGTTTCTTCTTCCAGAAAAATAAAAATACACTGACCCACACTTTTTCTTGTGCAGAGTCCATGTATCTAGAAACCTGGCCAAATTCTCAAAGACTTTATACCTCTTGTTTTAATCTAGGTATTTTGAAACTCTCTTTGAAGAGAGAAAAGCCATTGTGTGGAACGTATTAAATGTGATATGGATTCTAAAAAAAAAAAAAAAAAAAAAAAAAAAAAATTTTTAAAAATTGAATTATAAAAAAAAAATTGAAAGAAAAGAAAAAATACACAAAACCCTGGAATACTTGGCTTTTTTTTATCAGGGTAAAAAAAAAAGACACACACACACACACACACACACACACACACATGCATATGCAACATTTAACCCCTCCCCCGAAAAACACCCCCTCAACAAAACAATTTAAACAAATACAACTGTTGAATGTATATAACTTAATAATGGTGTACAGTGGAATTCATTGTCCTGTTGATTTGTTTGTAGCTAGTTTATGAGGTTCCCAACAGGTGCTACAGAATTCATTTAGAGGATAAGACCAGACCAACAAACACCCAATCAGTTAGTAGTCAACGATCACATGACGGCAGCACTTGCAGCATCCATTTTGGTTATTTGTATTTTTCCTGCCCAATCCCCTGATGTTTGGTTTGTCTTTGCTGCCAACTTTTTTGCTTTCATGTAAAAAAAAAAAAAAAAAAAAAAATCACTAGTGTACAGACAACAGGCGAGCTAAACTTCTAGCTGGTTTGTTGTTGCTCAACTGTGAAGAAAAAAATTTAAAAAAAAAACTCAAACTGACTACCGTCCAGTCATAATAACAGCTTACCTGCATCTAACATTAACTTTTTTTTTCATATATATATATATATATATATATATGTATGTAAAAAAAAAAATCCATTTTTGTTTTCTTGTAATTATTGTTAATATTTGGCCACTTTTTTTTTTTTTTTCCTTCAGTTCAAATTTGGTATTTTTTTTTTCACTCTCAGTTTAAATTTGGATTACTTTCTTTTTAGGATTTTTTTTTTTTTTTTTCAAAATGCTAGTCATAAATATTTCCTTGATAGCTCAGGCGAATCCAATATAGTGGATGCCTCATCATGAAGTAATGATTAGCAAGCAAGTCATTACTACTATAACGAGTTTGATCGTCACTGGGTACCCCACACTAAGCTAAGCTTAGTAAATATTAAACACTCTTGATCATCATTCTTTAGAGTGTTTGGTTAAAAAAAAAAAAAAAAAAAAAAAATACAATCTCAAAGACCATTTGCTAGTATAAAGGGCACCTGACATTGAGTGAGGGATAGCAAGCAAGTTTTGCTCATCCATTTGACTGTATACTCATGGAGTAGCCTACACTTATAGCTCTGTGCCAGACTAAGCCAATTATATATATATATATATATATATGTGCGTGTGCAAGATATCTATAGCAAAATGAGAAAAAATAAGTAAAAATTATCTATTTATTCTGCTTGTATACCAACATCAAAAATAAAATAGCTTATTCCTTTAATGTGTACACCTGTCTGTATCCAACAAGTCAACAGTGCAAAGTTTCATTTTTTTCCCCTTTTATCTATTATTGACAGAATATATATATATATATATATATATATATATATATTTGTTTGTCCTATGAGAGTAACAGTGAAAAATAAATTATTTAAAAAACAAAATGCTTTCTTTGATTTTTTTTTTTCTTTATGCAAATATCGTTTCCTATAGTAAATACCCATCAGACAATCTCCCCACCTCCCCTATACAAATATTGTCTGACTATAGTACTGGCCCCCTCAGATTTTTAAACCAAGCTTAGCCGACAAAAGCTGAGTTCATTTTTATGTACCTTTTAAGTTTGTTGCCCTTTAGTAAAGAAAATAGAAACTCGGAAGTCCCCAACAAATACAATAATTATTTGTGTATAATAAAAAAAATAAGCAACTTGGCTTCTAATGTCCTACAGTCGTGTCTGAAATAGATTTATTACATGTCAATCACTTTGACTTTGTAAAAGAAATGTCATCGAAAAACTTAAAGAGTTTAGTTAAATCTCACCTTCTACAACTAATATATCATAAAAATGCAACGAATTTGGCTAAGGGTTGTTTATGTAAAGCGACCATGCTTTCCCATCTTGGAGCAATAAAACTATTTTTCTTTTTATGTCTTTCTAGAAAAGTTTACTAAATTCTTGAAGCAAACCTTATTAAAAGACTAAAAAAATCTACTCATATTTCTTTAAATTCTACTTTATTTGGTTATCTTGATAAAGTTAGGATAAGATTTTTTTTTTTTCCTCTTATTTCTATTGTAAAAAATAAAAGCACAGAAATTGTAAAGTTCTAGAATGGATAGATCTATTTCACTCAAATATTAAAGAAATAGCAAAAATTAAATTTCATACATAAGATCAATCATATTCAGGTAAAAAAAACAAATGACATCACCATTTTATATATATATATATATATATATATAAATAGCCTACTTTTGTTAAAATAAAATGTTCCTTTAAATATATCAATCAACATATGTTGTCTGATAAAAAGACAAAAAAGAACAAAAATTTTGGTCACTTCACACCATATATACTTGTTACAATGATGTGGACGGTGGTTTGAAATATTTGCAGTTTATTCTTGATTCTCTCTCTCTCTGTATGTATATATATATATATATATATATATATATATATATACTTTAACCAGCTTCATTCTTACTAGTCCTTTCAGTAAAATAAAGTAACAGAGCCAGATTTCTTTTAATGTCAAATTAATATAAATTATATGAATATAGTTTGTATTTCAGGTGTTTATCGGATTAAATTTCAATGCACTTTTTCTTTCTTCTCTTTTCTAATCTTGGTTCCCATCATTTGAGTCTTGCCAAATTATTTGACTACCATTTTAATGCCAACACGTCCCAACTGTGATCAGTTCTATGTAATTACCAATTAATTTGTTTTTCTTAGATTCTTAAATTCTAACAAACCTTTCTAGCTATTTTTTTAATTAATTTTCATAATTTTATCATTTTTCACTGGGAGAGTTTTCTCTAACATTTTTTATATAAATTCAGGAATAATTGGTAAACTACAGTCTAAGACATCGCTGTAGACAAAAATGACAATCCTGTCAGCAGAAAGTAGTATCTCCTTTGTCTTTTTATTACACAATAAATGGAAAACATATCTCCTGAGCTTTAAGGCTCCATAAAATTGATTTAGGTGTAACAGTGTGTATAATTGAGTGTGCAGAGAAAGCATGAATGACATTCAACTTTATTGGAACAATACTAATAAAAAAAATAAAGAAGTATGTTGGGGAGATTAAAATATCTGGGTAAATATAACATTTAAAAAATGATTTGAATATTAAAAACATTTTTTATATTAAATTTTGAAAAAAAAAAAAATAAACAGACAGAAAATATTTTTTATTTAGATGTTTTTGATAAATTCTCTCTCAATGTCAAAAACTATCACTTGTATAATGGCATTATAATAATCTGCTTCAGTTGTGAGATATTTTTTTCTGTCAGCAAAAGGGTTTGTACTTGGTTGTATAAATAAATTTTGTAATTTTTAAAACTTAATTGAGTGAGCTGAGTACAGGTAGAAACAACAGGGGACTTGCTCTTGTATATATGCAAAACAAAAACAAACACCCATGAAAAAAAAAAAGGACAGCCAAAATAATAATAATAATAATATTTTTTTTTTTTTTTTTTTTAATGGGGGAAAAAAATTATTTTAAATAACTTAGCTTTTCTCTCAAAGTCCTGTCTTAATTATTTATCTTAAAAATAAAATTAATAAGAGTGATTGAAACAGAAAGAAGTGGGGGGGGGAACCATAGAAATTTTTTGCATGTTTTACTGTTGATGTATTTACAATTTTACTATTCATGCATATGAGATTAACATTTTGAAAAATAAAATTAAAAGTCATTAATATCTCAACTATATAGAAAGAAGTTGATAATAAAAAAAAAAAAAAAAAAAAAAAACCAGTTAAATTTGTTGGGGCCATTTTTCTTTTTTTTTTTTTTTTTTCTTTAACTCATTTAAAAATTTATTTTGTTGTTCATTTCTTTGTTTCCTTTTCTTTGTCCAGGCCCTTTTTGATTCCCTTAATTTGTGCATTGTTATTGTTGTATCTTCAATTAGGGATTCTGTGAAGGGAGATAACTTCTGTCTAATTCAAAACTTGAAGGTACACAACAAAAATATTTTCCTCATAAGGTTGTCCCCTGCTTGTAAATTTACCAGTGTGTGTTGGCAGATAGTTATAGAAATTTACTTGGGACACAGAATATCAAAGTAAGTCTGTAGTATATGTTTAATTAAATTTGTCTTGGTGTCATAACAGTGGTATAGCATTTCTTTCAACTATAAGTTTCAGTAAAAATACAAGGGTTTCATCTTCCCATATCCTTAGATTTTGTTAGCACACAAGTCTGGAAAACTTTGTGTTCATTTCAGTGATGTAAACAAAAAACAAGTTTAACTCTAGTTATTTTATTTTTTTAATTTTATTTTAAATATGTTTTTCTTATTCTTGCAATATATAAAATATTTGACAAGATGCCTGCATGCATTAAACAACAACAACAACCCTTATCTGCAATTTCGAAATGAAAGTTAAAACTGATCATTATTTAAACAAATGACAATCTGATTGGCCTGTATCATCAACAGAAGAGAAAGTTCCAAACCAATGAAAATCCAGATCTTGTGACAAACTAAACACATCAAGTTTCAGATACACATTATTAAATATAAATCTTGTGTTAATTTGTAGTTTTCATAAAACCAATGCAAAAAACAAGATTGATACTGATATTGCTTTCCACTATAACAATTACAAAATATAAGACACTAAGGCAAGTAATATTACTGATGACTTTATACAAGTCATATAACTGGTAGGTTTTTATTCTTCTCATCCCCCATGGCAGGGTCCAGGAACAATTTTATGCTCAAGTGCATATCTGTCCTCTTTCTTTAATTCTTCAGGTATTTTTAATGCATTATATATATATATATATATATATATATATATATATATATATATAGTAGCCTTTATTAGTAGTGAATTAGAATTTTTAGTTTAATGTTATCGTGATGTAAACTTATCGAGGAGTAAAACAAACAACTGTGATATTTGTATTAATTTCCTCTTTTGATCAAAAAGGAATTTTAAAATAAATTGACGTTTTTTTTTTCCTCAAATATATTTCTGCCTAAATCTATCTATCTAGAAAATGTAATTTAAGATTCTTAACTTCACCAGTTAAATATTCAAGAGTTACCTTTTCTCTTTCACTTCAAATAAACATTGAAACGTTGTAAGATTTCCTTAAACAAATTTATATTAAACCCCCAATCATGAAATGCATTCCAAATAAAAATATGTGTAGGTGGTTTTCTTTTCAATTTTTGTATATATTATTTTTTTTTTCTATAACTCTATTGCTGCATACACACTGGTCACTTTTACAGTTTTGTCCATATCTTTTATTTCAGTTTTCTTTTTGTTTCTTGTATGTATGATTGTGTGAATGGCCATAGGTATAGTCACTGCTGAACCAGCACATTTCCCCCCTTAAATGTCTTCTTACTGTTATGTGATGACTACAATGATGATAATAATAATGTTGGTGGTGATGATAATATCACTGTCAAATATATTAAACTATTAACAACTGCTGCTGCTGCTATGTCAAACCTCAAAAAAAAAAAAAATAAATAAAATAATGAAAACAGAACATTTACTTGGCTGCTTCTTCCCTAATCCCAGATCCCCAAAGAGGATTATTTCTTTCCCCAAGGAAAAGATTTGCCAATTTTTGTTCCTTTTTTTTTCCTGTGAAAGACCCACTCGTCCATTTATTAATAATAACAACACTAACCACCTTTTTTAGAGGTCCTACCCAAGTCTTTACATATTTCTTTTTGTGTCACTATCGAAAAAAAAAAAGGTACCTGCGTAGTTTTATTTTTTTTTTACACACCCACCCACCCTACAAAAGCACCAAATTTAAAGATACTGTTTGAAAAACATTTCTTTAAAGATTAGAAAGCCAGTTTGACTCAGTTGTATATAATGAAAAAAAAAAGAAACACACATATACACACAAAAATTAACCACCCCCGATCCCCTTAAAAAAATATAAGCAATTTTTTCTTTCCCTCTATGTCATTTTTTTTTATTGTGAATATTCTGTAATTATTTTTAATGTATTAGAAATCCTTTGAAACTATTAAAATTTCAGATTTTATTAATAATTCTTTCTTGTTTTTTTTATAGAAAAGAAAAAAATATTTGAATAATTTCATCTTTATTTATCATTAATTTAATAAAAAAAAAATATTTTCTCATTCCATCCCTATTTTTCAAACTTAAAAATTTCTCATCTTCTTTCTTTCTTTCTTTCTCTCTCAAAGAAAGCAATTTAAGAAACCTAATGATAGATTATTGATCCAGGTCTACAAGTAACTAACTTATTCAATAACCAAAGTGAGTTATGGGAACGAAAAATATTTTTCTTGTGATTTTTCTTTTTTTTTTTTTTTTTTTTGAATGTCGACATATTCCAATGTCTAAAACAAGCTAAAGTTTATGGTAAAACATGATAGTACTTATATGCAAAGAAAACATTTACTACTAAATTCTATAATAGCTGATGAGAACTAATACACAAATTGGAAATAATCAGTATTTTCTTTTTTCCAAGAGAAGTATTTTATTTTCTTGCTCTGCAATCAATCTTCTGTGTTTGTCTTATTTCACTGGATTATTTTTTTCTCAGTCACCTATCAAAATAATGATAAACTTTATCAAATTGAAGTACAGATAGGTTTTTGTATCTCAAAATGATTTCCTGAATATTATAGTTGGTAGTTAAAGATACAAAGTGTAATGTTTAAAAGAAGGAAAATGTTTTATGTAGTTTATTTTCATATTTATTTATTTATTTATTTTTCTTTTGTGGTAACAAATGTTTAAAAAAAAAAAAAGCAAAATTGTTGGGGAGAGGGTGGATTTTAAAAAAAATATTAAAAAGAGAAATCAGGAGTCAAAAAAAAACAAAAAAAAAATCAACAGATTTCAATGGTTTATAACTGTATCTGAGTGTAAATTTATTGTCAAAACTTTGAGTAGGTGATTCTAGGCCATTTCATTTTAATCACTATTTTTATTGTCAAAGTTATATATACATTACTATCTGCTTCTGGGAAAGATGTCCATAGAATTATGATTAAGAATGACTCTGACCCAAGTATGTAATGAAGTAGATTTTTTTTTTTTTTTTTTTTTTTGTTAACCCTTATGCTTATCAGCTCCTCCTGATCAATACAGGCACCGCCTATTTGAGATTCCATAACACTGGTTGGTTTGCTAACCTTGTTGCTGTGGGCTGTGTGTGGAAGTAAGGTTGTGAGTGAGTGTTGTTCTATCATAGCATTTGACACTTCAAAGACTGTACCTTACACAATATTAAAACTATCACAACCACAACAATCATCACAACCACAACAATCATCACCACCACCACTACTACTACTACTACTACTACAACTACTGCTGAAGAAATATAAATAAATTGTACTGTTGCTATAAAAAAAAAACAACCCAGGCTTTGTATCTTTTACAAGATCAGGATTATATACTAGTTGGTTGCTCCTGATATCAGAAAAATAATAAATAAAAATGCAAAATGTCTTGAAAACAAAAAAACAAAAAAAAAAAAAACAAACCCATCCCACAACTGTTATTGCTTTTTATATTCCTAACTTATTCCTGTCTCTTTTAATTAATTAATTTATTTATTTTATTTCCGTAAGTCCCCCAAATTTATAACTATTCACATTTGCACTAAAAGACATTATGAAATTTCGTCCACACCAAAACAGTTCTTGTTAATTGTGTTGCCATTTTTCTTTGACTTCTTTTGTGTGGTTCTTTAGTGAAGATTATTTTAACTTGATAAAAATCTTTCTCTCTCTTAAATGATATTCTGCCTTCAGATCTCATTTTTTAAAAAGTTGACATACAAAACATGTCTTCAATTTGTAAAGATGGACTCTTGTATTCAATGAAAAACAAGAAGAAAAAAAACAAAACATTTTGAATAGCCGATATAGTAATTGTTGCATTTTGTTACCTAAGAGTGACAAATATTTTTAAATATTACCTCTTTTACTGAAGAGTGATATACAAATAGTTGAAAAATATAAGAATAAAATTTGAAAAATGCTCATTATTTTTTTAAAATTATTTTGAACATTAATTTTTTTTTCTAATCAGGAAAGACTAAATAAAGTAATTTTTTTCTGTATATCTCAGGCTAAAAAGAAAAAAGACTTCTTTAGCAAAGAGTAATGTGTATAAATGGTTATAGCTCATGACTTATTTAGATAAAGAAATCTTTTTAATCAATGAAACAAACAAATATATCACTGGATGAGATTCAAGTAATTGTTTACATATCCTCAGCAATTGAAGTTGAATCTATAGCAAACAAACAAAACAAGAAAAAACTCTGCTTTAGGAAGATTAAATTAGTAATAATGTTAGGCCACTTGTTTTCATTTGAAGGAACCATTTTAAATGCAAGGAATTGGTTGTTTTATTAAAATAAATATATCACAGAACCAATTGGAAGTTAAAAGGGAATGTCATTTTTTTGTGTTCAGTTTAGTAGAAATTTTCATTTTTACTAGTTAAAAGTAAAATTCCTAAAGATTTTGCAAATGTTTTAAAGTTATAGTGGCTACCAACCCTTAAATTTTATGTACAGCTACCCTGTAATGTAAACCACTCATTTTTTTTTTTACTTACACATCCCAACCCTCAGTAAATTTTTCACTTGAAGAAACTAAACCTACTGCAAATAATTTTGAAAAGTAAATAATTTAAAAATTTTATAAAATTAAAACACAAATCATTCTTGCCAAATTTTAAAGCACTTGAAATTAAAATAACAAATGAAATTTTTTAAACAAATTTTTTATTGTTGAATTTTTCTATGTTTTTTTTTCCATACTTAATGTACTTGATTAGTTTCATTTTTAAAAAAATTCCTTCTCTTAGAGATGGATTTTTTTTTTTTTTTTTTTTTTTTAAATTTTATACTTTCCTGTCTGTAACTGGAGCAACCAACATCTTAGTTTGTACTTTGGATTCTGTCTCAGTATTTGTAACCTGTTGCTTGATAGCGTGGGACCAACATTTGTTTTTCCAATCCTTCCCACTGACCCTTGACCCTTGACAATAATTCCATACCCTAGTTCATTGTAACCTTACAAAATATTTTAATAATTTCTCCCCTAAAGTCTGCATCATCTTGCCCAAGTTTTCAACATAGCCTCATATACTTTTTTTTTGGGATAATCTATGTCACTTCAGTGGATGTGACCCAGCTCAACTAGTACAGATGTTGATTCTTAAACTAGCCATACTTGGCCTAGGTTTAAGCTGATGGGCAGGCATCTTGACCTTGGGCAAGTCTTTCACATCCCCATGCCCTATATGGTCAAATCATTTGTGTATTTGTAAAATCCACAGTATCCTTGTGGTATAAATGCCTACAAAGTCAGTTTCACATTTTTTTATCAAAGAAAACTTTGAGCATTATCTTTTATTCTTCATGTGACTAAAAAAAAAAAGAAAGACACAAAATCAAACATAGCTGAATTGACAAGCTGAATTTTTATTTGGCAACTTTTCATAGAAATTCAATATCACTGATACTTATATAATTGGAGATAGAAAATTGAAGTCTACCTTCTCAGTTTTAACTGATGTTTGATCAACAGAGTTACTAATCATTGCTATAGCTGAATTAATTACAGAACTTTATACGAAAAAAAAAAAGGATTGATTCAGGAGTTGGTTACGTAAAAAAGAAAATTTAATGCAGAAATGCATTTGTTTGTGCTGCTGCTGCTGCTGCTGCTTCAATCAACTTTTAATAATAATGATAACATTACAGAGCAAATGAAAAGTTAAATTGCTTTTATAAGCTTTCAGAATGTACTTATGACCTTCATTAAAATGTTAATATTGAATTGAAAGAAAAATAACTTTTTTTTTTTTTTTTACTAAGATACAAAATTCACAATAGAACTTCAAACAATTTTTCCAATTTAGACTAAATTTAATCTCACATAAATTATTCTGTTGGTCCCTCATCCCCTATTACCCTTTCCCACTCCACACCCCCCATAACTAGGATGAAAGTGTATCGTTGTCTGAGTAGGGCTTTTATGAATGAATGTGTCTGTGCGAGTTAAAAAGAAAATTTTATTGGGACTTTGTATATATGTCAAATTCTTTGCTTATATCTAAATATATATATAAAAAAAAAAAAAAAAAAAAAAAAAATGATCAGGGCAAATAAAGCCCACAGGATTAAATAAATAAATAAATAAGTAAGTAAGAATTGAGAAAAAAATTAAAAAAAATTTGAATAATAAAAATTTTAAAAAAATAATTAAAACTGAAAATTTTAAAAAAGTGTAAACAAAAATAAAATGTAAATTAAAAGCAAGGGTGAAATGCACCTAGTGTGATGTCGTGGGCTGCTTTACAGCTCACCCCAAAACATCTGTTCTCAAAATCACTTTGGTTATGTTAAAACTGTCTTCGGAACAATCAATAAATGTACCTATCAAAATCCCGTGATAATGTTTGATCAAATATTTTGTAAAATAATCAAGTTTTTCTTTTTTCCCAATTTTTTTTCATTTTTTTTTTTTTTTTAAAGCAAAGGTGTAAATCTTTTCATGTTGAAATAAAAGATGACTGACCTATAACAGACTTGGCTTGGCTTGTCTTTATTAAAATAAAAGATTCTGTGTTTGAAACAATAATATGAAAATAGATTTAACAGCAAAAAACAAAAGCATTCTCTTACACGACAACTTGTCTTAAAATGTTGGTTATTCTCATTCTCTATTACAAATTCCACTCACAAAGATACTTCACTTGAGCTAAAGTTGATTTGAACTTTTATGATTTAACCCCTACCTCGGTATAGATTTTTATCAAAAGTGTCTTTTTCAGACAAATAAACATGTTCAAAAACCAGCTACAGATGTTGATATGTCACGGAAAGTGATATAATTTGATCAAAGTAGCTAAGTGGGTTCGGTTACTGTAACCAAGTAGGACACTGTAGCAGTAATTGACTGGTACTCGTCGTAGTCACAGGTAATAGGTGTAGACCAATAGGATAGCCAATGGGTGTCGTCATAGACTTAAACTCTGTCGTACTTACATGTTTGTCTGTATTTATGACGGACACCAGCCAATCATATTCCAGTAAGGGTGAACACAGGTGTATGCATATTCCATTATATCAGATGTGTTTATACGTCGATCTTGATTCTTTTTATACCCTTCTGAGCTTGAAACTAGTCCAATTGTCAACTCGTTCACCTGGTAGAGGTGTTAGCCACCACTTAGGTACTTCACGGTATCTCACTTTCTTAGTTACTATATTAAAAACAAATAAAATAAATTGGTTTGAAAATGAAATGTTTTTTTCCCAAAATAATTGGAGGGGAAGAAGTTAAAAGAAAGAAAAAACAGTGACACTTACAAATACATTTTTTCACTTGTAAGTTCTAGTCAAAGAAAAACTTGATTTTATATCAACTTTTGGCTAATTTAGATCTGTAAGATATGCATTATTTCTGTAGTGTATGAAATGTGTGAACATGCAGGTAGTATAAAAGTTATTGGCACAGAAAGGGGAATTAGCAAGCTGAGTTCAAATTCCCATCAAATCTGCAACATTTACTTTTGTATTAATACCCTTGGTAAAAGCCATGATTCCCTACTACAACAATGGGTAAAATCGTAGGGTAGAATGAGCCTTCTAACTTTCGGTAGTAGCCAGTCTAAGAGGACTATTCTGAATTCAAAATTGAGGAGAAAGAAATGGAAAACCACTCCACCATCTTTCCAATGTCTTGATAATTCATCAATAATAAAGAAATTCTGTTGAGAGATATACTGAAGAGAGATGAAAGAAATGAAATATGTATTACACAGTCAATGTGTGCAATGTCACTTTCACTTATTTCATGTAGTATTAGTATTCTTCTATCTGCAGAAGAGTATAAATCAAGAATTATATATGTTTTGAACAATAAAAAATATTGAAAAATTAAAATTTTCATATGTATATGCTAAGGACATTACATTCACTTACATGCTAATACCCTTGGAAAAGGTATGAATCCTCTTCTTCTCCCCACAGCTATAGGTAAATAGCAGGACAGACTGGGTTATATAGCCTTGGATGGCAACTTGTCTACCACAGAAAGAAATGGCAACCTACTGCAGGGAAAAAAATCTGCCTTGTCTGTCATGTATCAAAAGATACATGATTGCTTAAGCATGTATCACATATAACTGACTGATTGGGTTGTATATTAATATTTTTTTTGTTTTATTATTTCAATTAGGTTTCCTATATATATATATATATATATATATATATATATATATATTACTTAAATCAATTACGATATCCAAAAAAGGCATGGCATGTGGAATTAGAACAATCTATCCCAGTGAACTAAATAAAGGGTTTGGCTCGAAATTACAACATATATCACCTGAAGATCATAGTGTACAACAGCCGAAACGTCAATATGACAATAAAGATGAGGACAACATAGTGAGAATTAGAAACCAAATGTTAATTCTTAAATGAGTTATTGATTACATCACTGCTTCATGTAGGCAAACAAACATGACTGACAGTAACCACAGTTGAACGTCAAAATATGGTTGAAGCACTGCAAGATGCCAATTAATTTATTTGGAACTGTATTTATGGAGAATAATTACATTTTTGTTGACAGGCCCAACATTACGTGCCTGTTTTGTTTATTTTTCTGCATAATAATTTTAGCATATATTTTTAATACATACTGAAAATCTATTTGCTAAAAATAGGTTTTACATAATATAAAAATTAAAACACTACAATCTTAACATCTTCATTATTATCTATCCTGCATATCATCATAATCTTTACTTCCTACTCTTACATTCATTTCACACACCTCATTCAGTAACTTGAGTGGATCTTGAGTCTTGTATACAGAGAAAATTAATTAAAAAAAACGTTAATAAAATAAAAAGCCCACTACAATTCTTAATTTCTAAAAACTATAAAAGATAACATTTCTTGTGAAAAAAATATTCCACTTCTTTTTCTTTCTGTGACTTTACACAATGCTCTGTCTTAATAGGATCTTCAGAAAAGTATAAATACAAAATTATACATGTAACACACACACACACACACACATATATATATATACACGCACACTTTACAATTGGAACTAAGATACCTTTAGTAAATGACCATGTTCACCTATGAATTTTGATTTTTTAAATTCACAAGATTTTTCAAACTGTTTATGGTTTGTAGCATACACTACAAACTGATACAAACAACAATGATAACTGCAGACATCAGTGAATGTCCTGGATTTTTTTTTAATGATGTTTTAAAATTAAAATTCATAGGTGAAAATGGTCATTTACTAAAGGTATCTTAATTCCATTTGTAAAGTAAATTTGCTCTGTTTAATGAAAATAAACATTTTGTGAGTCAGTTTTAACATATTTCAAATTCTATGTTGTGTTAATAGGACTTGCCTGGATTATACCAACAGATTACTACCTATATAATTCCACAGATAGTTAACACCTAACAAAAACATTGGCCAGTAAATTACTGGTGTTTAACACATTTAAAGGCAAACAGATTTTGTAAAGAAAGTGCTCAATATAAAAAAAATTAGACCAATAACAGTTAATAAATAAAGTAAAAGGAGGGAAAAATGTATTTGATTAATACTAATCAATACTAAATGTTTTTCATCACAACTAGTGAGATGGTCAGTCTACAGAGTATACAGTATGGATCAAAAACTTTAGTCTTTTTTTGTTAATAAGAGGAATAAGCATCCTTGACCTGTTTGCATTTTACTCCACCAGACTACTTTAATTTATTTATTATTTAATAATTATGCTAAGTGATAATTATATTTATAAATAATTACAATATTTTTCCTACAAATAAGAAATGACTTCACATCAAGCTGAGGACACTGAAAGTGGCATTTAAACAAGTTTTAGTTGATTTTCCTTGTGAAAACTTTTACAAGGTTGGCAAATAATTCTTTCTCTCTGTTTTTGAGAATAGAAGTACATTAGGTATGAATCCATAGATTAAATTATAAAAAAAATGTAAAAATGAACACTTATAGAATAATAATTGGCTATGGTTAAATTTAATTAGTAGAAATGTTCAATAAACAGAATTGATAAAGTTTGCAATAAACAATAACAAGAAGAAAAAATGGAGTAAAAAAAATGGCTAAGCAAACAATACATTCAAAGCAAAAGTCGTCAAAGCAACAGCAATATAGCAAAAAAGTTCTTCAACTAAGAATGGTGTTAACATACAAAAGGGATACAGAGAAGTAATCGCAACTTTCAAGACAAAAAAGAACAGAAATATAATGGATGAAACCAAGAAGTGTCCTATCTTATTGGCTAGGAAGAAATCCCAGCATGCATCTGTATGTTTTATTTATAAATTTAGTGAGGGGGATTCATTTCATCAAGGATTGCAACCAACAACAATGATAACTGCACATATCAATGAATGTCCTGGAATTTTTTTCAATGATCTTCACCTTGTGCTAGGCCACTTGAGGTAAATGGTTACAAAATAACAGACACAAATTATGCAGATATGTGAAAAGGTAAACCAGTTAACCCAAGACTTAAACAGTTTAAGAGAAGCATCTTGAGAGTTACTTCCATAAGGCAACAGATTATGGGAAGAAGCTGCCCAAGTGGAACTTAGATCTCACCAAAGGAATATGAAAGGAATGAGGGTTGCTTCACTATACAATGTACATGGAATGGTGGGCCTTAGCCATAAAAGTAAGAGCTGGTGGAACTAAGGAGTGTAGTTCATCTGAATACTTTCCATGAAAATAGTGATAAATCAGCAAAAGACTTGTGACATTTCATCTGTGAGAAAGAGGTTGTAGTGTGGAAATAATTTGTTACCCACAAGGAACTGGTAATATTTTTGGACTATGTCAAAAGTAGAAAACAAAGACTGGATAACTTCTGCCCATATATAGCAGTGTTACTCCATTTTTGCCCTGATCTAGCTCATTAAAAGTTAGAGGATAGCACAGAGTCAGGCGCTTGCTGGAGTGGTATGGGGAACCAACCATTTTACCAGTATCTTTAGTGATGGATTGTATGTACAAGTTCCACTTGAGATCTGGGATGAGTTTAAGACCCAATAGGTATGGAGCCTCCCTGAGGGAACATACATTCATCATGATCAGTGAAAGTTCTGGGTATAATTAGCAATGGTAGAATGTCCCTAGTTTTGTTTTCAAAGCATTGAATGTAACCAGCCAGTTTTTCCCCCACTGGGTTGTTAAAGTTAGATTAGAGGAGAGATCAGCTGCCAAACTCCGGTCATCTCAGGTTTTGGAGGTGTATCCATATACTGTTGTGTCATCAGTATAAATATCAGAGTATACTAATAGGCAGATCATTTAAAAAGAAGGTTGGACCAAGAAGCAAACCTTTGATTGCTTAGGCCTTTGAAGGGAAATATTAACAATGTTTTGATTACATTCAATCTTACACTATTGTTCTTTTAGTAAACCATTCATAAATGTGCAGGTGGTTCAATGGATAGCAGCTTCAAATGAGAAATCGGAGAGCTGGGTTCAAATCACAGTTGGGTTCATTACTCTCACTTATGTTCAAATACTCTTGAGAAAGAATAGTAGAACTTGAACCTGAAAAAAATCACTGCTATTCTCAAAAAATTGACAATATAATATTCAGTTGCTAAAAAAGAATTACATATTCTTACAATCCAAAATGTTTAAATAACTAACCAATGGTTGATAAGGGTTAAAAAAAATCAATCAATAGTGAGCCATTCAAAGTGATATTCATTAACCAGTCATTTCACTACACAGATGAGATACACTAACTCTTCAAACTACTCACAATTTGCTTCTCTATCCAGTTCATTTGTCCAAAACACATTGACTGTTCATTCATTACATGAACTTGTTTTTCTCTCTATTCCACTAAACTGATGATGGGAGTAATTATTTCATTCAACAGTACATAATTTAAATTACTGTTCACCTCAAGTTTTTGAAACAAAGAATAAAGAAAAGAAAAATTGGATAGTGTTTCATTGTTTCCTGTAGCCATTGCATGGGCTTTTAAACCAAATTGTTTTATCTGGATTTCTGAGACAACAGGTGTTACTAGTTACATTGATTCTTTTTCAAGACAATTTCCTCGTCTTTATTTTCATTATGACAAAGCTTCAGCTTTGTTACGTATTTGTGATATTGGTTTGCTTTCATTTGCAGCATATCAATCTCTAGGTTATTTAATCCTGAATTCTATCTTTTTGATTAACAATACTTAGGTAGACATAACTTGTCTGAGAATCAAAGGCGAAGACATAGATCCTGTTTGCATTAGCATAAAAAGGATAAATGGGTCTGGTTAATGGCAGAATCAAACAGGAAGACAAAGGTCCAGTTTGTATGAAAAGCAAAAAGGTAGACAACAAAAATAATAATAAAAGGCTGACATAGGTATGGCAAACAGGTAAATCCCTATTTTTGGTAGGGAGGTATTCTCCTCTGGAGATTCAGTTGGTATATTCTTGATCCTAAATGATAATACATTGTAATATTCTAAGAAAGTCAAGCCTAACAATTTATTTGATCCTTGATAGTATTTTGTGAACATATCCGTCACATATAATTTCCTCTTAGGGATTTTCAGAATTTGTAGTCATCAGTTCTACCTGTTTTTCCACAGAGTTGGTATATATTTTTGCACAACCTGACAAAAAACTGAACTCATGAGTTGCATATGAGCTGTATGAATGCTTTTATTTATAAAAAACAAGATAGGTTAAAATATTAGTAGGTCATAGGACTTCCATTAAAAACAGAATATATATCACTACATACAGTGATACTCATAAAAATACCTGATATCAGTCATAAGTTTCATAACACTGACTGTATTTATTGGATCAAACTAAAGGCATCAACTTTGATCATTTTCAATGGCTTACAAGAGCAGAATACAAGCTAAAATCATATTGTTTGTCAGAGGGCAGATCATAGGAGGTGAGATGCTTAACTACTTCAGCATTGATTAAAGCCACAAAAACTTTGCTGAAGAGTGGTAAGAAACTGATAGGATGGTAGTGAGATGAGTCAGAAGGGTCTCCAGAGTTCTAAAAGACCAGGACAACAGGGGAGGACTTCCAACAGGCTGGAAAGCAAGAATCAGCAAAGCATAGTTGCATAGTTTGGAGATAATTGGAGCCATCAAAGGGGTACATTTCTTTAGGACTGGTATCCTGTCACAACCAGTTACTTTGTGAAAGACTAGTTTAGAGATGATGTCTAATACCATCAACAGGGTTATGCACATCTCACTTCGTATAGCCTCAGTTCTAGCGGGAAAATCAGTTATGGGTAACCAGATGAGTTGTGTGTTGAGTTGGATGGGAATTTCCAAGCAAAGCATTCAGCCTTATCAGCTGAGGATTGAATATCTTTGATTAAATATCTTGCAGAGCTGCCAATAATCTTTAGAACCAAACTTGCAAGATGCAATACATTGTTTCATTCTATCAGGAAACAGTAACTTTGCTTCATTGAGGACACGCTTGCACTCATTATAAACAGAGACAAAGTGTTGCAACCAGACGTCGCTTCAGTACAGACTGAAGAAGTTATTCTTATAGGCTATAGCAGCAGAACAAACAGGTGAGAACCAAAGAGATGAGCATAATTTAACTTGGTATTTTCTTGCTAGGATGAAAGCCACAATGCCAGCTTTTATTTCGGAGGAGACCTCAGATGCACATTTTTGCATGGGATGATTAAAAACCACATTCCAAGGGACATCACAAAGGAAATCATGTAATGAGTCCCAGTCTGCACACTGATAACAGAAAGATATTCTGTTAGTAGGAGGTTCATGTCTGGATAGGGAGTAGGAGATGTTAACAGACACCACTGTATGATCAGAGTTGCCAAGAGAGCAGAGCTGTGTAGCACAACAAGAATCAGGGATGGAGGTAAAACAGAGAAGGGAAGTGTTACTATCTGGGTTACTTGGGAAATGTGTAGGAAAATCAACCACTTATGTGAGGGATTGAGTGATTGAAAAGTTAAGGGTCTGGATGCCAGTGGGGTCAGTTACAGTGTGGTGTGGTATGGTGGGCATTAAAGTCACCGAACAGGAATATGTTTGCAAATGGATGTAGAGAGATGGCTTTGTCTATATTATCAAAAAATTCTATTGAATACACAACAGTCTTGAGACAAAGGGGAATGGTAGAGAAAGAAGAGATATCTTACTGAATTGAGAAGAGATAGACAGAGACATATACGAATGATCTGGAGATTCCAAAGAGTGTTCCGTAGCCAGCAGCAGATGATCACAGACATGAACACATGCATGTGGATTTTAGAGTCCTTTATAAAGAGAGGAAAGTAGCCAGGAATCTAGAAATCAGAAGAAGGGATTGACGAGTTAAGGTTAGTCTTGGAGAGAGCTAGTATATCAGGAGACTTATCAAAGAGGAACGATTCCACACAGAAGTTGGTATGAATACCATGGATGTTAGAGAAGGAAATGTTAAAGTGATTTTTTTTTGGAGTTAGTTTAGGTTTTGGTTGCTTATGGTCATGTTGATTTACATTGGTAAGGAAAAGGTCTAAACTAAAGCAGTCAGTCATCAAATGTGGCAGGAGCAGAAAAGAACTGGAGCAGACTGCAACATAATGTGGACTTGGAGTTGTCCATCGGATGTGCATGCAGGGACTCCCATCCATGCATGACATGGCACTGCAAGAACTCTGATATTATACAAATGTTGATCAGAGCAACCTCTCAAGATGCTATGCAAGAGTTCAGGCTCCTAACTACTAGTTAGAAACAGCAACCAGAAAACTGCCAACCTGGTATGAAGAGATGTTGCCACAAACTGAACACATAACAAGAGATTCATGAGAGCACTACTAATAAGGCCAGAGAAAATGAACCTCTTCCTAAACAGTAAACAAGGGATGAGCCTCTACTCCTGTTCAAAAGAAGTGGGAGGAGTATTAACTGGGTGATAGGAAAGCCTATTTGCTCGTATTAAAAAAAAAGAAAGAAACACAACAGACAAAAAGAAATGAACAAAAACAAAGACAAGAACAACAACAATGGGCTTGGAAACAACTAGGGAGCCATGGTGCGGGTAATGTATGTTAGATCATTCATAGGCTAGAGGTCTAAAAGACACATTAGGAGGAGAGAGTAAAGTGAGATACTTGATCATTCACTACACCCGCCCATATGGATTTTTATAGATGAATAGAGAAGCATGAAATTTGGAGGAGTTATGGATAGGGTATCTGGAATGTAAATATAATATTTTAACTTAAAGTCCAATATTCACTTCTTGTAGAAGCCATGAGTAAAAAATAACATCCAGAGCTTGTATGAACCCAAAAAATCACCAAAGACATAATATTCAAAGAGGGAAAAGAGGGTAAAATAAATTCAATTACAAAAAAAAAGGAAGGACTCAAAAAAACTAATACATACATACCAGCACACATGTGCATTAGTTCTTTATTAGAAAACATTTTTTTCACATACTTTCCTCCATTCATAATTTAGTGTGTTCACATCCAGCATAAATTCTATGCTAACAGTTTCTGTTGTCACACTTCTCACTTGAATAACTTCCATCCAACTCCATGCTTTCCAGCTAACTTTAATCTCCAAAAATTTAAATGCAATGTCAATTACTATCTACTGTCCTCCTGATTACTCTTTTCTCTTCCTGTTCATTATTAATGTTTCTGTTCCTAATTCTTCCTCACCCAGTAACCCATTGTGTCTTAGTGGCTTGGGGTGAAAAATGATTTTAAAAAATATCCATTCACAATTCAGTATGCTCACCAACAGATCCACAGCTAAGACATCATCATCATCATAGCCATGTTTTGTTTTTTTTTTGTTGTTGAGGCAGAACTGGGATTAATCTGGCACAAAGAAAAGTAGGTACTACCTAACAGAGAATCTCAATTTACCTCTCGACATATTCCTGTCACTAGTATCAGCTACTTCTAGGCTCTTTTTTGCCTTGTCTTTCTGAAAAACATCCCTCCACTTCATCTTGGGCCATTCTCAGCTGCCCTCATGGACCTGTTTGATAGACACCTTATTGCACTCAACATGGCTGGCTCAGCATAGTCTGCCATTGGGCAGCAGTGCCTCAGGGTTGTCAAGGCCTAGCTTCTTGAGAAGTGAGTCTGACTAGGCCTTGTCTTCAGTAGTCATGCCACACATCCAGTGTATCATGATCCTGTCATTCTACCATAAGCTGTTGTCCACTATCAACAGGGCGCATATCTTGCTGGCATGCAGCCTGGTGCTACAAATAGAGGTGTTGTATACAAAACTGCTTGTTTTAGCCAAGAGGTTGCAGGCTGTTAAAAGGCTGTTACAAGCAACAAATGGAAAAATTTCTTCCATGTGACCTGGCAATGTGTGATGGTGACCAGCAACACATCTGCCACCTGAGGACAAAGTACCAGCCAGGTAAAAGAAGAAGGCAACTACCTAAGAGCACTCCAGTTAGTGGGCAGCTGTTGATTGGTTGCACTTCACCTCTACAATGGTTACATTTGAAGTTCACATGGAGGACCATGATGTCCATGCTGAATTTTCATAGCACAAACTTCTGGTGTAACTCTTCCAGTGACTCTACAGTGATCACCAGATTGTACAAATACAAGAATTCCCAGGGAAACCCATGCAGAACTCTGAAGACAGTGTCCCCAGCATGAAGATGAATAGGAGGGACTGAGACCTTGATGAAAATAGACCTTCACCTCAAATATTGCTGTAGCCATCATCCAATTCAACTCCTGGTATTCTCATTGTAGATATAATTTGCTCTTGTCACAGCAGCAGTGTCCCTTCAAGTTCATCCCCGATATTAACAAAGCTGGTTTTTATCGGGTCTAGTGAAGACACTACACAGACTTTCAGTCACTGGAGACATCACCCAGTCTGTGCAGATTAAGTCTCCTATGCAAAGTGAAGGCAATCATATCGCTTATGCCAGGGGAGCAGGCTGTGTCCACTACACCCACATCCCCCGATCTCACTATCATACAGGTAGCAGCTGGAGGGGGCAGCCTTTTATATGTGCTGCTTCTTCAAAGATGCAGTTTTGCAGGCACACTTGCTTCTTAAGGTAGCCCTGTCATAATCTGCTGACATTCATTGTCATCACTGTTGTTCAGTTGGTTAGAATCAACATCAATTGAATTGTTGCCTTCATCCTTCATTATAGGTATATGCATCTCATTATCACTCAACACAACAGTCTTCTACAGAATTGCTCACCATATGAGGAAAAGAGCTGAGGTCTCTAACATGGTGTGGCATTCCATCCATGTAAATCACTCACAAATCTGGTCACTGTCCTCTATCTACTCATCCATGGCCTGCATGAAGTTGACCAGCCACACTTCACAATCCCACTTTCACATGACACACCAGATAAAATGCCTGGGGACCCAGACAAAGGCCTTCTCCAGGCCCATGAACGCTATGTAGAGAGGTTTCTCTGCAGCCAGGCATTTCTCTTGTAGTTATTGCATGATAAAGAGTGCTGCAACCTGACATAAAGCTGAATTGCATATCAGTGATATTGACATGTTACAGACCAAAACTCTCTGCCATGTGTTCAAGCACATTCATTACCTGGTCATGCAGCTTGAGGCCTCTGTCATTACCTGTCAAGAGAACAGCACTCTCTCCTTTGTAGATGATACTTTCCTTCTAGCCAGAGGGAATTCTCTTGTTGTGCATTATTGTGGTAACAAGATCATGAATAAAAATGGCACCAACCTCACCAGAAACCTTCAGCATCACTGCCACTATCTGAGAGGTGCCATTTTTCATGATGCTAATAGCCTCAATGACCAACTCCAGTGTGATCTCAAGGGCCTGATCTTTAACAGGAGGTTCAACTGACAGGTGATCAGAATTGTAGTCAAACTCTACATTGGAAAGTTACTCTTAATACTCATTCCAAGCAGTCCTATTAATTTCCTCATCCTGAGCCAGCTTACCTGATTCTTTTGGCTGGTTAGGCAGAACATGTAGCCTCTTAGATTGACATTTTTGAAGACAGTCTTCTCAGCTGCAGCCTTTGCAAAGTCTGCTTAGCCTCCTTGTACTCCACGTGGCCGCCACCTTTCTTCCAAGAACTGTAGTATCTGCACTTTTTGCAGACTGTTCACAATTGCATTCCATCTACTGATGTGTCTTAGTAGATACACAACTTCTCAGTGGTGTTGATCATACAAGACTTAACTGTCAACCATATGGTGGATGATTAAGTAGTTTAACTGTCAACCATATGGTTGCCTCTGTGGATACATCAACTGTGGTTGAGTCTGCACTCCTACACTCAGTTGTGAAGACATCATGAAACTCCTGCTGAATAGCCAGGTCCTTAAGCCTCTGAGTCTTTCAATGGAATATAAACTTCTTTTTAGCTTGCAGGAGATATCTACAGAATGTAGTGAAGGAAAGCAATAAGAAAAGACTTAACAAATGTCAGAAGACAGAAGGTATGGTGGTCAGCAAAAGGAACACCCCCAACATGCAAATCACAATTTGGAGATACCAAAATAAAGTACAACAATTTAAATATCTGGAAAGCATTTTAACATGACAGAAAGTGCAACACTGAAATCTGAGATAGCAAAAGATTCCAAAAGCTGAGCAAAGTATTAAGAATTAAAAAAACTATTAGAAACAAAGAAAAGAGAACTGAACTATTACATAATATCATTCCTCCTATATGGCTGTGAATTCTGGACAATCTTCTCATAGATAAAGAAGAGACATGAAGCAACAGAAATGTGGCTCTACAGAAGGATGCTGAGAATACTATAGACTGAACATGTGAGCAATGATGAAACTTTAGAGAAAACGGAAACTAAAAGGACACATATTTAACATCAGAAAGAGAGAATTGATATTTTGAGGGCACATGAGGAAAGAGGGCTTGGAAATTTTAACACTCACAGGACATATTGAAGACAAGAGGGACAGAGGAAACCAGCACATAACCTACCTAATGAGTTTGTGTAAATGCTTGGTAGAACAGGAATTAGGAAAGATAGCAAAAAGGCAAAATTTACTAAGAGCTGAAAAGGACAAGAAATTGTGGAGGGACATGGCACACAAGAAGAAGAATGAAAATCATGGAAAACACTTTAAAATTGATACAAATAACAAAACTGATAAAATACAAGTGGAAATGAATAGAAATCTGCTTGAAGCCAAGAAGAACAACGAGCTTAAAAATCTCTTCAAGATAAACTGACCTTTTCCAAAATCAACGTAAGAATGGTTAACCAGCCAGAAATCAACATCTTTATTCTGTGATTTATCCAGCAAAAGAAAAATTCATACAGAGAACAACACAATTCAATGACTTGTAAGTAAGAAAAAAATCATTGGACAAAACTAAAATATTAATCTTTTTGATTAAGGTCAACTTATCAAAAATATAGTATAAGAAAATTTTTTTTAAAAATCTTTGAAAATACTATTGTCAATTTTCAACTATATTTTTTTTAAAGAAAAATATAATAAACCACAAGTTCTTTAATTAACAAATATCAGTTTTTCTTGAGCTCTTATAAATTCCGTTTTGAATTTTTGATTTTTGGTAGCCTTTAGTGCCTTGAGTCAGTCAAAAGCTTGAACTCAAAATGTAGCTGTATGGCAGATTCTCAACTAAATATGACACTCTAAGCCAAAAATGAATGTGCAAGTGGTGTAATGGATGAGTAATCAGAGAGTCAAGTTCAAATTTCAGTCAAGTTCATTATATTCACCTTGGAACAGACATGAGTCCATCTCTTTGGATCACTACAGCTATGGATTAAATAATAGGGCAAATTGGGCTCTTCATCCTTCATTGACAACCAGTTCAGGAGAGGGAACACCCTGAATTCAAAACTGTATGTTTCCTTGGCAAAGAATGAAAAGAATGAAAGTATTGTGGAACTCAAATTGCCTCTGTGATACCTACTGTAGTTGATCTGATTTAGTGATAACCTCAAACATAAATGTGTTCATTTTTATAAAGGTGTTTCTCATGATAATACATGTTCTTTTGCTCTGTCAAATAACAGGATCCTAAACTGGTATTTTTCAACTGTGTCATTGTTTTGTATTTGTTTTTTCATGATGACATGATAGAATCAAGTTATTTGCTATATATTAGAAACTGAATACAAACCTGAATAAATTGTATTTCAGGAATTTAAAGTTAAGGTAATATTAAAAGCAAAATCAAATTGCTTGTAATTTCAAATATACATTTCTGGGATAATGAATTATCATTATTATACACTGATTTATTCAAATTGTTTTCTTCATTTTGGTTGATAATTGTCGCAATGTTTCAGCTGATATACTCACAGATCATCTTCAGTGTTGTATTCCATAACATTCTTGAAACTTTGAATTTAATCCTTTTTTTCAATCCGCTGAAGAATACTGTTCTCATTCTGTTTACCATTAGTTAATTATAGGAGTCTTTGATCAGGAAAGAAAAAGGCTAAATTTAGAGACCCACTAAATTGTCCTGTGAGTAGCGAATTAGTTGATGTAAGTGTTGGTTAAGAGTTGTAATTTAACTGCAATCACGGATCGAGGCAGTGAATTCATAAATTATAAATATATATATATATATATATATATATATATATATATATATATATATATATATATATATATATATATATATATATATATATATATATATATATATAAAAATATATATATATAGTTTGTCCAATGATTGCAAAGTGTGTGAAACCCATGGTGACAAACTCACATCAACGCTAATAAATATGTTAGCTCTATCACTAATTTTGAGAACTTTCCAACAAGTACTATATATATATATATATATATATATGTATATATGTGTGTAAAACCATATATACATATATATATATATAAAACTAAATATATATACATGTATATAAAACATATATATATCTCTAAAACTATATATATATATAAAACCATATATATATATATAAAAAACATATATATATATATATATATAAAAACCATATATATATTAAGTATATATTAAATTTTACATATATATAAAACCATATATATATTATGTATATATTAAATTTTATATATATATAAAACCATATATATATTATGTATATATTAAATTTTATATATATATATATATATATATATATATATATATATATATATATATATATATATTAAAATCTTGCATATGCCCCCACTTTCACGTTCCTGAATGTTTTCATAGTAGAACCAATGTAGGAAAAACTTCTTTATATTTGGATTTTCAATTGTTGAAATAGTACCAAGATAGACTACATTGTAATCCCACATGTTATTTTGTTGGAAATTAACTAAAATCCTACAATTACAAAAGTTGTTATTTGTATTCTTATAATTTAGGTTATTGGACAATAGTAACCTGTTGATTAGTCAAGTAGATTTGAATTCCTATACTTGTTATCTTGCTATGTTGTTATTTTTTTTTAATATATGTCTAAAGTTATCAACCCATTATATAGCCTAATTTAAACTATCCCCCTTAGGATTAAATATTTTACTAAGTGGGTTAGTTTCAGGGTTGGGGAAATGTTTTTAATAAGGAGGTTAATAAATAAACGCCCTAACTTATTTTTGACCATAACATTGAAAAATAGTGATACAAATAACCTTTCTAGATCTTCTTTTCTTAATTATGGTTAAGAAAAGAAGATCAAAAGGTTTTTGGTATTGAATAATTGGTATTTTGTATCCGTATATTTTTTAACCTAATCATAAAAATCACTATGTTTATTGAAAACCTCCTTATTATAAGAGTTAGAAACTAACCCACTTAATTCTAAATTCAAATTAAGCTATAGTTGTTTGATAACCTAGAGCAGATAATTAAAAAACATAACAACATAGTCTTTAACAAGTATAGGAATTTCAAAGGTTTGGAAAATAACAGGTTACTAACTGCAATACTAATTATAAGAATACAAATAACAACTTATGTAATTGTAGGAACTCCTAATTGTCCACTACAAAATAACTATAGTTTTCTTACTTCTACCTCTATCTTGGTACTATTTCAACAATTGAAAATCCAAATATAAAGAAGTTTTTACATTGGTTCTACTATGAAAACATTCAAGAACGCTCTAGGGGCATATGCAATCCTTTAATCACAGTGAATATAGGTACATGACTTCATTATCCAAGTATTTTTGGAATCTATATATATATATATATATATATATATATATATATATATATATATGTTTGTCTAATGATTGCAAAGTGTGTGAAACCAAGGGCCATAACCTCACATCAGCACAAATGTTAGCTCTATCACTGATTTTGAGCACTTTCCAACAAGTACCGTGCATATATAATATATATATATATATATATGTGTGTGTGTGTGTGTGTGTGTGTGTGTGTGTGTGCGTGCGTGTGTACGCATATGTATATATAAAAGAACACTGAATTTATCTAAATCAATTGTTATGCATTTGTAAGTTCATGAAGGTCAATAAGAAAAGACAAAATTGTATGGACAGTAGTATTTTTAAACAAAAACATTCAGTTGGAATATTGATACAGTTATCATTTCGATAAATAAAATTCTTTATCCTCCTGTCAAATTCTTCCATAACTTAATTTGTGCTTTGTATTATATTGATCCGCATGTATTGTTTGACATTGTGTCGGAATTTATGACATAATTCAAAGATAAAGTTGATATTATTGGCTAATATAGAACAGTAGAGCTATTTTGATGAAGTTTATCTGAGACAACATGCGAATAATTCAAAAGAGATAATTTGCAATGACTTAATTCCTTTTTTATGTCTTTTAGTATCACTTATCATAATGTACACACTATAAAATTTAATAATGGAAATATAATCAACATCTTTTAGTGTTGTATCAGTAAAATTCTTGATTATTTTGAAAATCAAACTGCTTTATACAAAGGGAGGTAACTGAGCAATTATTTCAATCAAAAGTAGAAAATTATCACTGATAGGTTAGGTCTTAATGCATTCATTTTTTTTAATCATTTCATCCCAAGCAAGGTGAGAATGCTACTAAGACGCAAGGAGTGACTGGGAGTTTAAAAGAATGAGCAGATACTAAAAAACTGGATACAAGAAGACAGAAGATTGTGATTGACGTTGCAATTACATTTTTAAAGACTGCAAGTGGAATGAAAGCCAGAAATTGGAAGAGATTTTCCATAGGTGAGATGTGCAGGAAAAGAAAATATTAAAATAGAATTTATGGTTATCTCTCGTTATTTCAACAGTAAAATCTAGGAGTATGCTTAAATTCATGCAGTCAAGGTGCCAATAGGTGAACTCATTAGAAATATTTCCATATTTACAGAAAAGACAGAGGCAAGCCACGTCACAGTGGTAGGAAAGTGACTAAAGTCAATATGTCATTTCAGGAACAATAACATTACAGACCCTTCTTTAGATTTTATTGAGAATTTCTAAATATATTACTGGAGATCTAGATCAGATATGCCAGCAATATTCAATGCATGGACGAATGGTAGATTTATAAATGTGCGAGATGGATTTGGTCAAGAAAAATTGTCTGCTATGACACAGTGAACCAACATTCCTAGCAGCAGGTCTTGCAATTAATTCAATATAATCTTTTCACTTCATGTCAGTGGAAAACGTGGGACCAAGAAAATGGTATGAGTTGCTCTCCTGGGGGTTATGAAGTCAAAAATTGTTCTCTATGATGATTAAAAGATATCAGTTTTATTTTGGAGGCATTTAAATTTACAAGCCTTTTTTTACTTCGGTTAACAACTGATTGAAGGTCATTTTGGAGATCAGCTATCAGTTTTACTTTGTTGAACATATCAGACTTACTATTACTATTAATAGTAAGGCGTAAATAGATGTATCATTAGTATAAATACCAAGTTGGAAACTAATGACATCAGGAAGGTAGATAGAGCCTTGGGGGACATCTGTATTAATATGAAATGATATAGAAACAGGGTCATTCAACATGACTTTCATTACATGATTTGTTAAGAATGATTAAGTTAAATATTTAGCCAATGGCACCATAGGCCTTGCACTTGTGAAGAAAGTCAGCCTGTCAATACTTTCAAGATATCTAAAGCCACAACACAAGCCTTACTATTGTTATCTAAAGCTTGATAAACAAAACATCTTTTAAAATTTAGAAAAAGTTGAAATCTTCTTCATGGAAAGGTTTTTCTGTGTAAATTCATTCTTAAAAATGTAAAATTATCATTGGGATTTAAATTAATAAATATATTTTATGTGAACTTTGTAAAACAATTTTGATTTTACAGTAAATTAGAAAACTTTTTCCAATTTGATTTCTAGTCTATAAAAAATGTTTGGGTTCATAATTTTTAAAAAGTTCCTTTATTTTGCATTATAAGAACTGTTTTACTTCTATAATTATGAAGTGATTTACAAAATTCTTGGACTAGGATTTCTTGCAAGATTCCATAACTCATTCCAGTGAATAAGTTTATGAATTTTTTCACATTTTCTGACATTTTGTTGTTGACTGATTGTTCAACTCCCAATAGGATGAGTTCTGGATCATTACAATCTTAACCTTTTCAAGTCTAGAGTTAACTGTTATCTTCTCTACATATCACCATAAACTGTACTTCTTACCTTATAACCCTCTACTTCAAGTGGCTTACGAGCCTTGTACAGGGTGAACATCATTGTAAAAAAAAAAAAAATCATCTTGATCAGGCTTGTGGTATGTGACACTATGAAACCTGTATTTTGATCCAAAGAATCTTTGTCAAAAGCCTGACAAAATATTTTGACAGCAAATCTGAGAATTTTTTCTGATACAAAACTTTAAAGAGCCAGAAACATTTAACAAAACATTGTTTGACTGAAGGAAATTTCCAAAAACTATTGAAGTGGCATGAATCCTCTTCTTCTCCCCCCAGCTATGGGTAAATAGCAGGACAGACCAGGTTCTATAGCCTTGGATGGCAACTGGTCTACTGCAAAAAGAAATGGCAACCTACTATGGGAAAAAAACTGCCTTGTCAGTCATGTATCATAAGATACATGATTGCTTACGTGTGCATCACGCATGGCACATAACTGACTGACTGAATGAAGTGGTATGTACATCTACCAAGGAGATAACTATACCACTGTGTGTTTTCAACAAAGCAATATAGAATGAAAGCAAAATACAACACAGGCTGAAATTTTATGAAATAATATTAAGTTTAAATGTGGAACAGCTATACCTTTCAGTAACAGCAGAATCTCAAAGATAAAGAAGGATTAGATTAAGTTAAATATTTAGCCAATGACACCATAGCCCTTGAGCTCAATAAGAACATTACTTGTTGTTCAATGAAGTCCTTTTAGAGTGCTACATTGAATTTTTTACACTTTGTCATTCAGTTAGATAATATTGTTCTGATATATAGAAATTAATTTATATTCTCACTCAAAATAAAAGTCAATTTTCAAGCACAATACAATCTAAATTTTTCAAACAAGAAAAGTCCTACTTGAATGACTGGCTGTAGAGGAGCACTTTTCATTTGGGTGGATGATTCTATGTATTAGTCAAAGGAAAGAAGTGAGGGTTTCTTTTTGAAAATATAGGTTTTATAAGGCACCAGTTAGCTGCTGCTGCTGGTGATGGTAGATTGCTGACTGCTGGTGATGCTACTATGTATCTTTCCTACAGCCAATCATCTGTGTAGTGGCTTAAAAATTACTACATTATCTGATATTTATTAATCTTATATCATTTATTTGAGCAGATCAACTTTGATGTTTTTTCTTAAATGTAACTATCAATAAAAATACATAAAGAAGTGGCAGGTTAATCTGTTATTATGTATTTTGTTTTACAAATTATCTTTTTATAATAAGCATTAATAGAATAGTGTGCATGACATTAATCCAAGTAATCAAATATTTACAATATTAGAATTCATTTTAAGTCAGATTAATATTAGAAGATCAATCTGTAAAAGTACAAATATAGAACAAAAAGGGGGGGTATTAAAGAAAAAAGTCATGTGTTTTGACACTATAGAAAAATAAACAAACACATACAAGAATGTTTTTTGGCATGAGCTCAAACACCGTTTCTTTTAAAAAGTTTTTTTACAAGATGTAAGATGTTTCAGCCTCTAATAGGACTTCATTGGACTAAAGTAATGTTTTCATTGATGGAATTATATATATATATACTAGCAGCATGGCCTGGCGTTGCCCGTGCTTGATTCAAAAATCGTACGACTCATTGACTTAAAATATTTTTGCCCTTCCTTGCCTTTAAAGGAGTGCTCTTTGCCATGCTGATGTTGCTACATGCCTTACTTCTTGCCTATCTTACACTGTGAATTTTTTCTAAGCTCTATACTAAACATTAAATCTGTTATGAAAAAAGAACTAAACAAAATGAACACAAAACGATCAGCTTTAAAAAAGGACTCGTAACTGGAAAAACCGAATGAAAAAAGAATGTTAACATAAAATACTTTTTCACACTCAACCCAGTTCTGCAGAATCAACGTTGAGTTTAAGCAAGCAAATGAGCCAATTGGAGTAAAGTGCCATGAAAATTTAAATTTTTCCCACTTGTGATGAATGCAGCTATTGATTTTTTTGCATGCTAGCATGCTAGTTAACATTTGTGTCGGTCAGATATTGGCTCTCACACTGGCCTATTCGTGGCAGCCAGCTATAGGCTCTCACTCTGGCCAGTAGAAAATGGCTGCAAACTACATGAAAACTGGCGTAGAAGCATGAAAAAATCGATTATTTCCACTATCAATGGGAGTTGGGAAATGCAAAGTCGGTCTTGGCCTTCTCGCTAACTTGGATCATGTGCATGTAAATTTTGGTGCAAATCTGTTGAAGATTGCAGCTGTGCATTCATTACACACACACACACAGCCTGCCTTTTATAGATAGAGATGTAGAAGAAGGGGAAAATAAAAGTGTAAACAATGGTTATAATTATGCCTCTATTGGAAAAGCTTAAAATATGGGAATTTTACAATTTTGGGTGTTCAATGTATCCAGATGCACAGCACAATCGATCTCCTTCAGTTTCCCCAAAACTTTCATTTTTCTTTTTATTGCTGTGGCTTTTAAATATCCCACAGTTATATCTCTCACTGCCCTTATATATAATTCCATTAATAAGAACATTAATTTTTGTTCAATAACATCCTTTTAGAGAGTTAGACAGAATTATTTTTCAATTTGTCATTCAATTAACTAATATTGTTGATATATAGAAATTAATTCATATTCTCACTCAAGATGAAAGACGATCTTTCATACACAACACTTGGGCAATGAAAGTTTTACAAATATGTGATTCTGAAATTAGGAATTTGTAGTGATAATATCAGTATATGTGATAAAATCCTGTGCTTTACCAAAACAAATTAGAATCTAAAATCCACTTTAAACATAAAATTAAACAACTTAAAATAGTAGTATAAATTAAAATTTTACAGAACTAGATAGAACTAAAAGAACGCAATGCATATTCTAAATTAGAGTTGACGAGACAAATTAGTTAATACTTTAGAAGACTTTAAAAAACAAAAAATTTAAACCATATCTCTTATGTCACTTTAAATTGACACCTTTGGTCTTTTTCATATAATATGAATATTTTGCTTAAAGCTTGTATTTTTTTTTTTTTGATTTCAGATGAAAACTTGAAAATTTTCCAACATATTTCCTTGAAATTTTCACTTTCTAAAATTATAGTTTTTATATAGATATTGCAAAAAAAGAAGGTATTAATTTAAACTGACAACAGGTGGATAGGAGTTATTTGATATTAATAATAGATAGATTCATTTCTTTAGTAGCTGGTGAAATATTGCTTAAATTTTAGTGTCACCATAAAAATAATTAAAATATTCATGATGGCATTATCTTTACTTCATCTTCAACATAAAATGTAGTACTCTATAAATCTAGCCTTGTGTAATACTTAGCTAATATTAAGAAAATGATGATTTTCTCTTTAACTTTAGTTTTAAGACAGATATGCATGTATATATTTCTGTAAAAAAATTCAATTTGTTAAATGGCAAAAAAGCACAAATGTTTGCCATCTTCCAAGAGTTATCTAACTTTTAAAGGATTCAAATGAATCAACAAATAGATTGAGAGTGATCGTGCATTGCTGAGCTCTGAGGCTCCTAGTGGCTGAGTAGTGTAAAATACTGGATCAAAGGGTGGTCTCCCATATTAAGATAGATGAAGGTTCAAACCCTACTAGAAAGAAAAATATGTGCTCTTTCCTGAAATACTCCTTGGTCTAAAAGCATGTTGAATCTAATGACAGTTTCTCATAGGGGTGATGAAGATTCAAATCTGCATATTTTTCTTTAATAAGATTTCTTAAATGTTCAGGCCAGTAGTTAAAAATAGAAAAACATACTGTTTAATAAATAAACGGAGTGTCTATGCAAATATGAGCATTCACTAAAAGTAACATTTAAGTATATATATATATATATATATATATATATAAAATTATGAAAGTGGAGACTTTAAAAGTTCATGGTAATATTTTATTTCATTAGAAGCGATACTCCAGTTTTAACACATCAGACCAAACATCTTTGTGAAAATGATCTTCATATGTCCATAAATGATGGGAGAGTCCAGCAGCACACACACACATATATATTTTCAGTTATCCTTCTCCTAGACCAGTTGCCATCCAAAGCTATAGAACTCAGTCTGTCCTGCAACAACTCTGAATTCAAAACCTGCAGAAGGCTGTCTGGGGACCTTGTGGCATGTAGTGCACCAGGTCTCTGTATTTGGCCCTTCAAAAAGTGTGGTTGGTTCTGCACAAAACCTTCACCACTATAATCAAATTATATGTTCTGTTGTCTGGTTGTCACTTGTTAGGAACTGAGCTGCTTGACCCTCATACAATGAATATGACAGGAGAATCCACCATATATATATATAATATATATATATATATATATATATATGTGTGTGTGTGTGTATACATATATATATATATATATATATATATATATATATATATATATATATATATATATATATGTTTTTTAATAGAATTCCCTCCATGAAAGATACTAAGAATTAGAAAACAGAAACATTATTAAGAAGCGAGAACAATAAAAGAGTAATCAGGAAGACAGTGGATAATGATTAACAGTGCAATTAATTTTTTGAAGGTCAAAGTTGACTGGAAAGCATGGAGCCAAAAGAGTGTTCCTCAAACAAGAAACTGTTAGTATAGGACTATGGCTATGTTTAGCTAATTCAACTGAAAATTGATGAGACGTTGTTGTCAATCTCTTACTGTGCTTTAATTCATTAAGTACCATAGCAAAGAGCTCATCGAAACAATTAACACAAAAGTATTTTAAAGAAAAGGCACAGCAAAGCAACTTTATGGCAAAGTGGGAAAGTGACTGAAGCTGAGATGCCAGGTCAGAACCAATAATATTGCTAATTCTTCTTTGGATTTTATCAAGGATCTCCAGATATATAGCAGGGGTGGCAGCATATTTAAAATTATAATGTATTAAATATTTGCCACATATTTATACACTTTGCAATGTTTATTTCTTGTTGGATTAAGACCTAATCATGATTATAAATAACAACCAGAAACATGCATATTTCAGAATTGATATATGTAGATCCCAGACTCACATCATAAATGTGTATTAGATAAATAGATGTCCAGAAGCCACACTAAGCCAAGTGTGTATTAAAATGTATTAGACAATAATCAATCACAAGGACTAATAATAGCATACACAATTAAATGGACTTATTATCATTCATAAGCAACTCAAATCTCCAGAGCTTACTTCCAAGCTGATGCCTTTGGTCTTCAATCAACAATCTCTAAATCTTTGAAACACTTTGCACATGCAATGAAATAAATTCTGAAATGTCTGAATGCAGAAAGCTCATCTCTCTTTCTCTCTCACACACACACACACACACACACACACACACAGCCAGCAAAGTCATAACACCAAAGCATCTTCAAGACATTTCTATGTTGCATCTGAGCCAAAATCCCAATATTATTCAATCTATCAAGTCATCTGTAGTGGGGTGATGGTAATGGTGAAGTTAGCCATTTCCTTAGATGGAAACATTTAGCATTCATTGACCAAACAGTGTTACTGTCAGTTGAAATCTATCAAATCTTTCACTTAAAAAACAGTTTTTCAGAAAAATACATTTCTCAAGTCCAGTCACTGTTATTGTTCTTTCCAGTATTGATTAAGGCATCCTTCCTAGACTTTTGTTTAAGGTAGCGTAAAAAGTCAACATCTTGATTATATCATTATTTTCTCTTCGACTTACATACGATGTTAAAAGTTATATGTTTTTTTCATTTGGTAAAGTTCTTTATTTGTGATTATCTATTGCCAATCCATGAGATTTAATGAAGGATGGTCCTTGCTAAGACCTACAGGATTCATTCATTCAAATCCATTTTTAATCACTGATCTGAGAAAACAGTTGTATACAGCAAAGAGTTTAAACATTTCTGAATAAGTTGGATGTCATGCTTGATATAGCCATAAGTTCTAAGCTGACAGTCTCTTTTCTTGCACTGTCACTTGTAGATTTCTCTTCCGACTTCTTGCTTTCCAGTTAAGTTTGATCTTCAAAAATATAAATGCAATATCAATCGTTATCTTCTATCTTCTTAATTCCTGTTATTTTATTGTTCTCTCTCCTTAATATTGCTTTTCTTTTTCTTATATTCTTTCACACACCCCTGCATCTTAGTGGCTTTGTTGCTTTGCTTGGGTTCAAATGATAAAAAAATGTCTTGACATTAATCAAAGGACTCAATGTTTGTAGTTTTGAACAAAACTACCCCTAGCACTGCCTATTCTGTGTTCAATTTCCTTATCTCACTTATCAAATCTGTTATAACTGATCCATACACTAAAGTACTTGAAGTGTTTACTATTTATTAATTCCACATTATATTTCAACTAATATTGGAAAAGTATACTTTTTAAGCTTTTCAATGACCCCACATTTGATGGATTTTGAAGAAGTTTAAAATTTTTTTTGCTGAAGTGGCCAAGTGGTTAGAACATTTGCATTCTGACCATGAGACCTGGGGTTTGAATCTCACCGTGGTCAATTTGTCAGGAAGGAAACTTCCAGATGTTATTGAACTGGAGGGGTCGATCCCAGTGTGTGACACCTTTGGAAAGTGCCTGAAAACCATACCACGGGTTGACCCATGCCTTGTGAGTGAAATTGGGTAGGCGAAACCCTTGGGTGCCGTTGATAGCTGTGCTAGCACAAAGTCACAAATCATGGCCGAGGTCTTGAGTATGTTGGCCTTGTTCAAATTGTTGATCACGCTAGATAACATTCTCTTTCCCAGAAACTGTAACTAAGGTCTGCACAGCATAGTTGCAGTATAAACCACAGGTGGGCTCTGTGGGTGTTGAATAAACACAAATGTGCCTGAGCATACATATGCAATAGGGATTGGCTAGCCACCCTAGTAGACAGGTATCCTCAAATACGAGTGGCCAGAATTATACACATATATGTGTCAGTAGTGTGTGTGTGTGTTCATATATATATATATATATATATATATATATATGTAATAGTAGTGTGTGTGTGTGTTCATATATATATATATATATATATATATATCTATATATATATATTTATATATATGGAATAGAATGTGTGTGTGTGTGTGTGTGTGTGTGTATATATATATATATATATATGGAATAGTGGAGTCTGTGTGTGTGTATATATATATATATAGAGAGAGAGAGAGAGAATGGTATCAATGAAGAGGTCATCCCTTGGCAATTTTAATTTCTGTGCCTAATTAGTGGCACTCAGTATATATTCTTAAGAATGTTTCATTTCAAACTAGGTTTACAGGGTTTCCTGTTTGAGGTCATCATCTTTTTTTTTTTTGTTTCTACAACAATTTTGCGATACATATCCTCAGTGATTTGCTGTCAATTCTTACAGCTGATTGTGTGAACTTTGAAATTTTGTAAAATATTCTTGGATATTTTTGTCTTTTTATTTTCAGTTTTTGTATTTTGGGGTTTGGAGAAAATGTAGGTAGTAGTTTCCTTTTAGAATGATTCAGGAAAATCTTTGCCCTAGTTAAGATTATGGACAATTATTTTTTTATATGTCAAGTTTCATGAAGACTACTCATGTTATTTTGATTTGGAGATTTTTTTTATGTATAATGTTGCATGTATGTAATTTAAAATGTCATTATTATCTATATTTTAAGGTCACTGAAAACAAATAGAAAAAATATATATTTAATTTTAAAGCACACAGAAAAAAAAGGCATATTTTGAAAGTCAGATTTCTGATTATTACTGTTTTACAAAAACTAGGGATGTGTGGGAAGTGTTACATTTATTGATACAGAAAATGGAATAGACAAGTCAAGTTCAAATTCCACCTGAGTATGTAGCATTCATTTTTGTTCTGAATCCTCTTTTACCCCAGTTATAGGTTAGATAAAAGAGTAGACTGGATTCTCTTGCCTTGGGTGGCAACCAATCTACAAGAAAAACTACTACAAATTCAAAAATGGGGAAGAGGCAATGAAAAACCACTCTAAGAAGTCATAGCAATTCAAGGATAATAAAGAAATTTGTGGAGAGCCGTGATTGTCTAAATCCTGAAAGGACATGGCCAAAACAAAAATAAAAGTTAAGAATAAAACAGAGAAGAACTTTTTTATAGTTTCTTCTTTTGTACAACTCTCTTCTGGCTTCTTCTTTTCATGTCAACTATATTCTTTAAACATTTAAATACAATGTCAGCCATTACTATTTGTCTCATTGAATCCTAATCTTTTATTGTCCTCTCTCTTCTCAATAATGTTTTCTCAGTTTCTTTTACTCTCAGTAACTCCTTGCGTTTTAGTGGCTTTATTGCCTTCCCTTCTGATGAAATGATAAAATATATCATCCTGCTATAAATCATCAGACTCAGTTCACAGTATTTCTTTTGTTATATTTGTTTTCAATGATCTTAGTTAATTTTTCAAGAGATATGAACAGTAAAGCCTGAGATAAAATATCAACCATCATTTAGAATAAGAGATATTAACTTTGACAAGAATATATGGAAAATCATAAATAACTTCAAATTGACTTTTTATTGACTACTGTTGCTTTTGGGTACAATTCTTTATGAAGAATTCCACAAGTTCTTGATAAAACAAAACATTTCTTTCATAATTTATAAAACTTTGCTTAGTATGGCACAAGGCCATAAGTACAGTGCTCACAGTGAAAATCAAATTCATGACAATAGTAATGGATTCTGAGATTAGAATGCTCTATAGAAAGTTTGTATTCTATAAAAGTGCATTCATTATGATTTTTTTTTTTTTACTAATGTGCACATAATACAAGGCTCAGATAGTAAGATATTTTTACATTAAATGCTTTCAATTTGAATGAGAAACATTACCTACAAATAAGAGGATGTGCCTTGGGCACCATTACAGCTCCATCATATGCAACAATCTTCATGGGAAAATTTGAGGAGACCCATATTTATTCTTTCATCAGTAACAACTGTATATTCTATACAAGATATATTGATATCTTCTTTATACACTTGGGCAGTGAGGAGAAACTCACTGAATTCCTTATGACCCGAAACACAGTACATGACTTCATTAAGTTCAACCATGAAAAATCAACAAGATTGGTAGCATTTTTAGACACCCACATCTACATTGATAAAAGCAGAAAATTACAAATGACTATACACTAAAATCACCAACACCTACCATTATCTACACTTTAAGTTTTCCCACACAAATCACCTCAAGAAGAACCTTGACCCTATCCACAAGCACTTAGACTCAGAAGGATATGTTCTAACAATGAAGAACACACTAAAAATCTGGCACATCAAATCAACACATGGCTATAAACAATACCTAATCAGGGAACAAATAAAGTAATTTCCACACCTAGAGAAGAGACCCTAATGTATAAAATTAAAAATAAATCCAGATGCATTGTTCTAGTAACCACTTTCAACACCACATTTCTTCCACTATCTCAGATAACCAAAAGTCGCTGGGAAATACTACATTGCAAACCAGGCCTAAAAATTTGTTTGAGGAACCCAGCCTACTAGCATACTGTAGACCTAAGAAGGTTAAGGAAATTATAGGTAGTAACCAAATTTCAGATGATAAGAAAAATAGACCAAAAATAAAAACAACAGGATTTTCCCAACCATGTAACAACAAAAGGAACTTATTTTATAACAACATTAAACACACAAATTTGTTCACTAGCCCAGTCACTAAATCTACTTTCAAAATCTACCACAACTCAAACTGTAGAAGTCATAACGTAATTTACCTATTAGAACACACACTATGCCAGAAACAATATGTGGGAAAATCTGAATGGCCCTTTCACTACAGAATTAATAGTTATCGTAATTGGATCAAGTTGGCACCCCACGGCTCCTGTGGAACAACATTTCCATCTAGAAAAACATGATCTTAAAGACATGTAAAATTCACTATAATTGAAAAAATAGAAAAAAACAGAAAAGTTAACCTTAGAAAAATACTAGAGGAACATGAAGACAAGTGGATTTTGCACCTCAAAACATTTCGTCCAGATGGGCTTAACCACAAATTTACCAACATAGATAGATTAATATATAACCCCATAAATCAAGCCATACCCACATTTTTCACCTACACAAAACAGACATGCTTGCAAAGGTATTGAGGTTTTACACTTATACAAATATAAATACTAATATATACATATACACACATCTCAGACACTCCCAAAGAACTAAAAGATAACATACAATTAACACACACATCCCATTCCCAGCAATCAATAAAACTGTCAAAATGACCAAGAAGGGAATTTCTAAAGCCAGGAATCTCCCATCCTCCATTTCTTAAAAACAACTTCAAAGAGGCCATTTGACCAACACAAGGACTGACTAAAATTAACGATACAAAAGAAATGAAAACTTCAGAAACAGTCATTCATTCCTGTAGTTTACTGCTACTAAGAAGCAGGGATTTTTTTCTCCTGATGATGGCCATGCTGGCCGAAACTAGTTGAGGAACTTAATTGAAATAATAAAACAAAAAATATTAATATACAACACAGTTTGTTTGAAATTTTCAATTTTTGAATATTTTTTATTGTTCAAAACACACACACATATATATATATATATATATAAACTCAATGTGCATATAGCATAGTGATTAATAGCACAGAAAAGAGTATTAGTATGTCGAGTTCAAATTCCAGTCAAATATCCTAAGAAAGGTATGAATCCATCTCTCCCCCCTGCTATAGGTTAAATAGCGGTGTAGTTAATGCTCTCTAGTTTTGATTAGTAATCAGACTAAGAGAAGAGCTCTAAATTCAAAAGTAGTTGGGTATGGAACTAGCAACTCAATCTTGCATACAAAGCAGTTTCTAAAGAGATGATAGATTTTTTTTTATTAATCTGACAGATTTTATTACTTAAACACTATTTTAGTGGATACGTATATTTGAGTAGATGTTCCATTTATTTATTGAACAGTATATTTATTTATTTATTTTTAGCTTACATTCGGATACAAAACTGAGCAGATATGCATATTGTGAGAGTCTGTGAAAGATTTGCATTTATAAGTTACTATTCAATTTTGTTTGATCATCAACAGACTTCACAGCCAAGATGGTCTAGAGAACATTGGTTCTAATGACGATTACCCTGACCCAGTGAGATGCAAGTTAGAATCCTGTTGGAGTTCATATTTTTCTTTAATAAGATATTTTGTATATTCAGGTTGGTTGATGAAAATAAATAAATATACTGTTTAATAAATAAACATAACATTTAAGTAATAAAATCTGTCAAATTAATAAATAAAAATCCATCAATTCTTTACAATCTGGTGTATATATATATATATATATATATATATATATATATAAAATGCGATGATAGAGGTCATCATCATGTTACCCTGGTTTCCTTACGGATTTCAGGTATTGCAACATCAGATCCATTCTGCCAGGTACCCCGACCTGTTAACAGGCTGCCTCTCAGCATAATTCACTCCATGGTGTGATTTTAACAACAAAAAATGTATTAATAATCAGGAGGTAGATCTTTCTTTTATAAGATCAACGAGACTTGCATTAGCCAATCAGAATTTGCTTGTCTGCTGTCTAGAGGTATAAAACAAATATATATATATATATATATATATATATATATATATATACACTCCCATAAATATAGCAAATTATAAACAGTATATATATATATATATATATATATATATATATATACACTCCCATAAATATAGCAAATTATAAACAGTATATATAATTTCTAAATGTCTTTCAAGCAGTTATTAATGTATCTATTATCAGAGGTTGTGCCTCATTTTTATTTTCAAGATACTTTATAATTCATTATCAGAATCTCAACACATATTTTGCTACTAAATCAACACAGTATACATGTATCAATATTTCCTTAAAATTTAGGCTTTATTTTTATTTTTCATGACAGATTATTGAACTTAATAATAAAAATGTGTGTGTATATTTTTTTCACTGATGCTCCATAGAAGCAAACTAAAATATTTATTTTTTTCAGTTTCAAAGATACTTGACCTGTTTCAGGAATTGATGGCTGAGACATGAATTGCAAATACATCTTTGAAAGAAACAATTGAAAAAAAAAGTCCTGAATGCAGTGAATAAAGGTTTTTGAAGTCAGAAATACAAAATTATATTATGAATTAATAAAATGGTTACATTGATTTCGAACAATTTGTCCTAAGATTATAAGAGCATAAAAGTTGTCCTGTTTATTCAAACTGATTTATAGGGAAGAACAGTTATAGATTTTGTTTCATGAATTTAAACAATGCCTTTTGCACATCTAAGCCAGGAAGATATATTCTATCTTCAAAATAAATAAATAAAAACTCTTATCAATCAATTACAGTAATAAACTTTTAATGTTGCTTGATTTCAGTCTGTTTATTTTTCTCGATGTCTTTAATATTTACACAATATATTTTGAGTCAATGAAATTGAACTTTATTCACCAAGGCTTTTTATATTCTAACTAATGGAAATAACGAGAAAATATGAAAGAAAAATGTTTATGAATTTATTTGTTACAAACCCACTTTCTATGAGAATGTCCTATTCACATTATTGTTTAAAGAAAAATCATGGGGAAAATAGCATATTTTGTTTCTTTCCAGTTATAAATAGTGATTTTGCTGATATGAAAAATTACTTTTCTTACCTTTAACATTCAAAGAATTTCTTTGTTGCTTGATTCAAACTAGTAAATCTTATGCAAACAAAAAATTCTTAGAACTACAATTATTTAGCAATTGCTTTAAAAACATTTTTAAACATTTTTAAGATATTAAACCCTCTAAGTAGAAACATTCAGAAAAATATGTGAAATATGTAGAAATCTCATGATCGTGTGAAATAAAAAAAAAATCTAATTCTCATTTCCATAGAAAAAAGGAAAGCATTCTACTGGCAGGAAATTTGGAGCACTTCCTCTTTTCAGCCATCTCTTGCAAGGGAGCACATAGAATTCTAGATATGAAGACCACAGATAAGTCAAACTTATTCAAATATCACTTTATTTTATGAAATATAGTCCTTACTGATAGACTTATTCACTTCCAAAATTCTATTCATTCACCAACATAAGTACAAACCAGAAATATTCTACTAACAACCATATTAGATTTACAAGAATTTTCTTATTCCATTGAACTTGGATAATAAATCCTTCTGTTTATAAAAAATGTTTCACTTTGTTGTTGTGATGAGTATATGTTGTATTTCGATAACCAAGAATACAAGTCAAGCAAGGCCCATCATAACAATAATATCAACTTACAAAATTAAGATTAAATCTGGATAATTAAATCACAATATCCTTTGATTTTTTTGTCTAGAATTTTTTAAAAAGTTAAATTTTATATTTGACAAGGAAATACTTTAACCTGATGCCCTCTTTTTTCTATATATTGAAACTGTAATTATGAAGTATCATTTTGAAAAATGAAGATTTTATTGAAATATGTTGGAAAATTTCCAAGTTTTCATTTGAAACCAACAAAATACTTGTGACAAGGAAGGAGAAACCAAGTTGTATCTCAGAAAAGAATTCTGTTCTTTGTGCTATCTGTAGAAAAATAGAAATCAAAATCAAGATTGATTTTAGTAGGCTTTGAAATATGGTAATTGTTTGTGTTTCTTTACCAATCACAATGTTTCTTGCCCTGATAAAAGAATGCTATTTTTGACCACAGGATTGCTTGGCTCTTTGTGGGTGAAGAGGTAGTTGTGAGTTTTGATATGACCTTTTTGATTTATGCCCATGGCATTTTCTGACATTGGACTTGCAAGACTGATTTTTGACCATTGGAATTATGATCTCAGATTTAGGATTGTTTCCTGGATCTGAACCTTCCTACTGCTATTTACCTCTTTAAGCAAAATCATTAATATCCAGAAAAAAGAATGTACCTGTATAAAATAATGACAGGAGGTTATTGGTGAAGAAATTTAAAACTGAAAATTATTATTAAGAACATTTTACATTAGCTTTCTATTTGACCTTGTAACTGATTGAATTCTTTTGAAACTGATTTTATGACTGTCTTTTGTTTCTTTTATGATTACTGAAGCATTTCAACACAACCAAATGTTTTGATATTTCCATTTTAAAACATTTCAAAACTGAATCTGCATTTGTGTCAAACAAATGCAGATCTGATCCTTTTTATTTTAATTCATATCAAAGTCAAAAGCAAAACAAGAATTAGCCATTTTTATAACAAAAAAAAAAATCCCCAAATGCAAACTCCCTGACTATTTGCATCACCTGAAGGTGCATATTTTTTTGTAAATTCTTCTCTAAACGAATGTGGCATTCATGCTGATATATCGTTTATTTTGAAGAAAAAGAGAAACAAACAAGAAAAGAACATATCTCATTATTCTGATTTCATCATGAATTTTATTTAAAAATGTTGTTAATTTATCTTAAAAATGACAGCATCATTCATTTTTTTGTTGCAGTATTGACAGACAATACTTCCTCAGGTGCCATGTATGATGCAATTCTTGCATGATCATGTCTTTTTTTGATTCATGATTGACTTGGCAGAAGAATTCCCACAGTAAGCTGCCATTACTTTCTAAATTACTGGTTGCCAAACAAGGCTATAGAATCTAGTCTGTCCTGTAATTTAACTCATAGCCTGGAGTAGAAGAGATATATACATATTTCTCCCAAGGCTATTTGCACATAAGTGAATGTAACAAACCTGAATGGAATTTGAACTCAGATCTCCAATTTCTTATTCTGAGCCATTATCCATGTCACCATCTGCACATCCAAGCTTACAGTAACTGATGTTATCAAGCAGTCATTCATTTAGGTAGTGGCCAGGCTCAAGATTGCTTAACTTTGGTGATCAGACAAGAACTGGCATATCAATATCATATGGCCATAAACAATATGGACAATAAAACTAAAAGTGTCAATATAAAATTTTATGAAAAATGAACATTTTATAAACAAATTAGCAGAACAAAACCAACAGTCAAACTCTTCACTAGGCACATTCACCTGAAGATGGTCTGAGAATGCATTGGCCAAATGAGGTTTAAAAAACAACTGATAAAGAAAGTCGTAAGAAATGATTAAGTATCAGTAAGTGCTTCATCCCTGGTCACACACACATGAAAAGTGGATATTTGTTGCAGTAAGTTTTTAAATTGTAAGGAACGGAAAACAAGTTAGTTATTATTATTATCTTAAAAAATTCTTTTGACCTGCATTTGTTTTAAAATTTCCTACCATGTCATAACCCATGACAATGAAAAGATGTGTTTTTTTTTTTTTTTGTTGTTTTCAATTAATTAAACAAAAGAAAGCTGTTAACAAAAAAAAACTTAAATAGATAAAACTCTTTGCATGGGCTGTGCTTATTAAAATTGTTATTTGGATTTTCTTTAGAAATGGTATACTAGGATTTGTTGTCGAGTTCCTTCCTTTATCAGACCCAAAGCTCCAACCATAACAGGAAAAGTTTTAGTTTTTAAGTGCCATACTTTTTCTATTTCCATCTTTGCTTAGTTTTTCAAAAACCTTCACAAAGATGTTTTTGTCACTTGGTACACTCATGTCAATCAGTGTTCAAAAGTTATCTTTTTTGTCTTTGAAAATGTCTGGGTTATTTATTGTTGTGTTTGAACGGAGAACTGCAAATTGGAGAATGTCTATTAAATCATAAGGTATACAAACATCAATTCATGTATCTAAGTGTTTGCAAATTCCTTATGATGCTCATATGAAATGTGTGGAGTACCTCTGCATTGTCCTGTATTATGTGATCTGCATTATTCTTAATCAGCATCTTGATCTGGTCATCATCCATGCCTGTAGGCAAGCTGGAATGTTCTTCTAGATCAAAATTTCCATTTCTGAATCTTGTAAAGCACTTAAGAACAGTACTTTCAGCTATGGCACTATCTCCATAAATGGCACATATTTTTTTGTTGTTTGCACAGAGTGTTTCTTTTCCAGAAATAAGAGAACACCAAATGATGAAAATGCATCTCATTTTCCTCCATTTTCACTTTTAAGATAACATTTAAAATTCACAATCCATAAACAAATTGCATAACAAGATGTGTTGAAACATCACCTTTCAGAATATGTATATATGTCATAAATTGAAATTACGTGTGAAACAAAATCATATGTTCAAATACAACCTATTAAAAATCTCTAGAAGCTTTTGTTCTGACCCAATATAATGTTTAATATTTATGTGATTGATATTCAACAGTGAATTAAGTGCATTGACAAGGAAGGAGAGAGGGGATTATGTCAAAAAATAAATATTTGTTGTGTAAAATAAATGCTTTTCATCATTAGGTTACAGACTTATTGATGTACATATGTAGATACACTTTACAAAATCTCACAGAAATGAAAGATTTTTATTTCATGTCTCAAAGAAAAAAAATCCTCCATGTTTTTTCCTCCCTTGTCAATTTTTCTTTCTATGGATATATCATTGCAACTCTTCTCAAAACCTAAAAAAAAATTATTTGATCACTTTGTTATGACAGTTTCTTGAAGTTTTTTCTTCGTTATCTACAGAAAACTAAATTTTGGCTCTTTGGAAGAGCAGGAAAAGGATGATGATGATGATGATGATAGTAGTAGCAAAATTATTTTGCTAGAAAATATACATTTTATTCCAAGAGTCATTCCACTTGATCAACTTATTTTTGTTTCTAGCACTAAGTTTCAGTCAATCCATTAAATATCAAGTTTTATTACACAATTTAATATTTTCACAATAAAATTAAAAATGTTGGTAAATGGTTCAGGGCATATTTATATTTGCAATATATCACATGAATTTCAGTTTATAATATTGATACTTACTAGAATTATTTATGACTTATTTTGCAAATATCAGGTTTTATTATGCAACATAGGGTTTTGTCTATAAAGAAATCCAAAAGGTATAGATCAAAGAAACGTATATTTGATTAACATAATATCACACATATGTGAATAAATTATTTCATTTTTGTACATTTTAATATATACTCCTTGATATTCTATAACCTTCACCTGTTTTTCAGTAATTGATTTAAATTTTCTACTGTTCAAATTTAACCTGACTAGCTTTGTTTTACATATTCTTTTCAATTCTCAATTACATTTCTTTTAAAAATAAACTACAGATTTTCTACTGGTTTAATATATAGAAAGGTTGGAAGCTATTCTATTAACTTAGCATTATTGAAACACTTTTTGGTAAGGTGGGCAATAGTGATATTTTCATAATGTGAATGCATGAATATATTCATTGGTTTAAAAATTCTCAGTTGGTTGTGAACTTTAGCACTTTGTTTTTTAAGATGCTTTGCTAGTGAATTTGAATCCTAGAATTTCAGTGTTAATGCAGGCCCGTCATTCTAGATGCATTTCTGTAGGATGTAAAGTTTGGATGAAAAATATCATGAAGTCGCTAATGAAATAAATTGGATGAGTTTCAAACTCATTAAAAATTTCAGTTCAAGTGTTAATATGTTTTACACAAAAAGAAAAAGCATCATCTAAAAATATATGTATTTTTTTTAGATATAAGGATGGGGAAACTTATATAATGAAGGGACCCAGAAATTCTCTTAGCCTAAGGACCTCTTAAGACCTAAATTTGGCTCTGTTTGTGTGTAAAAATATTACACAAATTAAGTTTAAACTAGAAATACCCATGAAAATTTTCACAGTTTTCCTATTTGAATTTTCTGACAAATATTAATTCTTAAGACTGACTAAACTCTTTCTGGGTTCCATGTCTATAAGATACCAATGACTCTAAGACACTAATGGAAATTCCTCTACCTGATTCATTAAAATGTTTGAGGTTAACAACTTTAACACAATATTACAGTAACAATTATAAATATGAATGAGGTCATTATTTAAAGAAGTAAGAGGGTACAAATGAAGAGATTTAAAATTGTAATGGTTGTTCCTTTCACTGAAGCACACAAGAGTGTTATCACTGCTTCTACCTACACTTTCATTCTTTTTCTTTCTCCTCCTTTTCTTAAAACCAAACTGCACCTTTAAGATATATTTTTTTCCGTTTGGCCAAGCAATCAAACAGGAATGGTTCATTATTTATCTGTAATAATGGCAAAATGCAACATATGTGCTTACTAAAAAACAAGAAGAATTATAATGTTATTGTTGAATTCATTTTTTTTTCTTGTTTAGTAGCAGTTGTTGGATTCAAAACATGAATTTGTAAGACAGTATATCTGATAATATTTAGTTAAATTAACAAAAAGTTTAGATTAACTACCATCACTGTTGTAAGCTATTACTATGTTTCCTAACCTCTTCAGTCCAACAGTTTATTTGGTAGCATTTGAAACATATATGGGAATATTAATTACTACCAACTTTTGTTGATTTATTATTAAATATAGTAATAATTTTAAACATTAAATATCCATTTATTGCAACATTTTAATATTGGTAACAACTACACACTAAATTTACTTTTAGTAAGAAAAAACAATTCTTATATTACCTGAAGTAATATGTATCTTTTTCAGTTTCACTGGTTCTTAAATAATGTACACGCAGAGGTAGTAAACTAGTGACTTAGTGCAAATTTTGAACAGCAAGATTAAAACATTTTCTTTTCCTATTTAAAAACAGGCTGTTTAAATTAGTTAATTTAAACAGTCCCCATTAAGTGGAAAATTCTTGCAGAAATAATTAAAAATTATTTACTAAAAAGGCATCAAAATAGTAAGGAAAAAAAGTAAGACTAGTCACAAGATTTTGCAAAGATTTTCTTGACCATGGAATTTAGTTGATTTATACTTTTAACTTTTAATAGTATAATGGGTTAATACTGTCAAAAGTTTAAGAAATGGAATTCTGATGATGCAGTGATACTGAAATGTCTTTCCTTGTTCACATATGAATGCATTTATATATATATATATATATATATATATATATATATATATATATATATATAAGAAAATATCTGGAAAAACAAAACAAAAATCCTTAAAATGCGATTATGTTGTTTTAATATGAATGAAATGTCGACGTCTGACATTTCGATTTAATAACCTTCTTCAGGACAATATTCATTAAAAATACAATTAACATAATCAGTATAACATGACGAAAACGATGGACATAAAAACAAGTCTTATCCAAAACAAATAAATGAAAAAAAATAAATAAAATAAATAAAAAAAAAAAAAAAAAGGCACAACAAATCACTCTCCTGGAGGTTGGCATCAACCATGTTGGTAGAAAGCAGAAAGGGTTCTCAAAGATGATTAATAAAGAGAAGTTTCAAGTAATAATTAGCAAGCCAATCTTTGCCCCATATTTATATATATATATATATATATATATATATATATATATATGAAGAAATATAGTCTTAAGGTGTGCTATATTTATGGGATAAAGTGCTCAATATCAGAGATAGAGCATGTGTAGCCTGACGATTGTGTCTAGCATGAAACAGCCTGTCGCCTCTAAGTGTTGACTTCTATGTTCACTTATATATATATATATATATATATATATATATGTGTGTGTGTGTGTGTGTGTGTGTGTGTGTATGTATGTATATATAAGAATTAATCCAACTACAAATCAACAATTCGCCCTTGCATGGAGTATATATGGTCTGGAGCCCCTTCTGTTTGCCTCGGGGTTCTTGATAGGCTCCAGAGGCGGATATGCAATATAATTGGCCCTGCTCTGGCATCTCGTCTACAGTCACTCTCTCACAGACACGCCGTTGCCTCTCTGTCTTTTTTACAAATACTTTCATGGCAATTGCTCAGAGGAGCTGCATTCACTGGTTCCCAGACTTCATGAGTTCAAGCGCCCTACTAGGCTGGCATCCCGCTCTCACCCTTTCACTGTCAAAACTACTAAATGTAGCCGCCTCTTCTATTCCAATAGCTTCATGTCTCACACCTCTCACCTCTCACCTGTGGAACTCCCTTCCCTATTCCAGTTTCCCTAAGAGCTATAATCTCCAGCTATTCAAATGTAATGTCAATCGACATCTCCAGTTGCCTTGATCTATCCACTATGTATATCCTTCTCCTCATCTTTTCTTCTATCACTCCTATCTGATCTTGCTCCAAATTTTCTGTAACCCCTTGCGTCCTAGGGGCTTCTCGCCTTGCTTGGGGTGATTAATTGAAAATATGTAAAATACTTCTTCTAGATATAAAATGTTGCAACACCAATTGCAATTGAGTTATTGAGACTTTATACAATAATGATTGTTGATTAAAGATTTAACTCAAGTAAAAATCTAGATGAAATTACTGACACATATGTGATAAAGAAAACAAAGCTAAAATGCAAGTATTGTAATTACAAACACAAACCAAATTTGGATAAGAATGCAAAACAAGTAACTTGACACTGGCAGCAAAAAATTTTGATGAACAAATTGGTAAACCCAAATCAAACTGTGACAATTCGATTGGTCAAGTATAAACACTTTGGGATACTTTGAAAGAACGTTTATAACAGATACTTTATTTTAAATTTTTTGATTGTAAGAAAAGTCAAAGTTTTGTTGAAACTGATGTACTTAATATTAACAGTAATATAATAAATTCACATTTGACAAAAGCTGCAATGCTAAAACATTACAAAGCAAATATTAAATTGAAAGAAAATGTTAACCCCTTAGATTTAAAATCTTTCAAAGTAAAAATTCATATTTTGTTCCTAATAATTACAAAAAATAGTACAAAAAGACATTTTCTATGTTCCTCCTGGGGGAGTAAATTGACATCACCTACAGTTGTATTGAGAAAAACAGATGTCAATTTCTGTATCAGTGGCCATTATAAATTAGGTGTGAACAATAAGATCTGTTCAGATTCATATTCTCTTCCAAACATTGAATCTGGAAGACATTCATTAGCCAAAATGAATGTTTTTGCAAATATTGATCTCAAAACTGCTTAGCAAATCCAACCTTATGATAATTTTCAGGAAATTACAACTATTAACACCACAATGGGTTTACTTAGATGGATCTGAATGTTATACAGGGTAAAAACAGCAAGTGCCATATTTCAAAAAGCAATAAAAATGTTCTAAGAGGGAACATGAAAAATATCATAATAGATCACTATGATATATGTTTGGTGTCAGCCAACAAAGAGTTGGAGTCAAAAACCAATTATGTACTAAATAAATTAAGAATGACCAATATAACCTTAAATAAGAATAGATGTATATTTAATTGGGAATAAATATCATACTTTGGATACCAAATTTTTAACAATATTTCACTAGATTTAAATTTAATACAAAAATGTTAAATATGTTAGCTCCTAGCAATAAAAAAGAATTAGAATTCTTTTTTAGTTTCATCAATTTCTACAGTAGATATTTACCAAAGTATTCAGAAGTAATTGAACCCTTTTCCAGTTTGCATAATATTTTTCCCAAATATTTTTTATTCACAGTGTATTCACAATGTAGCATTTGTTGGTGGTATAATAGTTATTATTGCAGAAAGTGAAATTGGATAGTGGAGTTCAAATTCTGGCTGAGGCATGTCATGCTTATTTCAAAAAAAAAAAAAAAAAAAAGAAAATACATTATGAATCCATCTCTTTGACTTCTAGATATAGGTAAAACAGTAGGGCAGATTGGGCTTTCTAGTTTTGGTAGGGCAATTAGTCAATAAGAATAATAACTCTGACTTTAAAACTGTGTAGAAAGCAACAAAAAAACCACTTAACATTCTCCAAAACAGTAATTTATAGAAATTAAAGGAAAGGGTCTAGTGGAGCATAGTTATTGCCTATCCTAAAGGGATAATGTTTTAAAAATTATTTCCCAATATTTCGGATAGAAAGTATGTAAAATTTTGATCATATACAAAGTTCCACTGATAATGCAAAAAAGAGTGCTAATATATGATTATTTTGTCACTATTACAATGGCTTTATTGATAATTATTTACTTCTAAGAAAGAAACAATTTCTGTTCACTTGTATAGCTGGCCACTCATATTTGAAGATACCCATCAACTAAGGTGGCTAGCCAATCCCTATTCCAGATGCTTGCTCAGGTGAATTTGTTTTTATTCAACATCCATAGATCTCACCTGTGGTTTACATTACAACTATGTTGAGCAGATCTTAGTTACAGTTTCTGGGAGAGAGAGCGTGTTTTCTAGTGTGATCAACAATTTGAACAAGGCTAGCTTGCTCAAGCCCTCAGTCACAATGACTTGTGACTTTGTGCTAGCACAGATATCAATGCCCCCAAGGGTTCCATCTCCCCAATTTCACTCACAAGGCTTGGGTCAACCTGTGGTATGGTTTTCAGGCACTTTCCAAAGTTGTCGCACACTGGGATTGACCCCTCCAGTTTCATAACATCAGAAAGTCTCCTTCCTGACAAATCGACCATGGTGAGATTCAAACCCGGGTCTCATGGTCAGAATGTGAATGTTCTAACCACTCGGCCACATGCCCATTTCACTAATGCTCTGTTCACTAATAGGCTATAAAATGTCATGTTTCAAATCTTATAAGGATTTTTATGATCTTATTCTTTCCTTTCTCTAGATGCAAGCTGCTAGTGACCCGTTGGTAGGATGCCAATAGCAATGCTAGCGGTTTTCAGGTGGCAGCCACTGGCAAGCTTTTAGCAGTTCACCAGTGGTAACATTGCATAAATGAACACACTGGTGGTTTGACAGCAGGCCACCAATGGCAGATTGGTGGCTTGCATGTAAGGTTGTTTTACTTTAAGTCAGTTCTAAATTTCAATGATTTTGTAAAGACATAAAATTGGAACAAAAGTAGACTCCATAAAATTCGAACCACAAATTTATGAAAGGCAGTGTAAAACAACTTGTGCTTGACTCTTTGGCATACTTTTTTATTTCTTTTACTTAATGGTATCAATTTTTAACAATTGTAGATATAGAATAAAACATTGCAAATATATCATCAATTAAACGGGTTTCTATCAATTAAAATATATTATCATTATGTAGAGTAATTTTATTAACACAAAATTTACTTGCATCAATCAGATTGCTTGATGATATGAATCAGTCCTCAAAATACAGACCAAATTCAATTAATTTTTTATTTTTAAAAATAATTACCTACAATTAGCTTACTTTATTTCATGACCATTCTCATGTTTTTTTTTTCATTGATAATTTTCCAATGAAAAAAAATTAAACTATCAAAAATGTTACTCATTTTTGTGAAATATGAAAACTGAACAAATGAAAGTCAGATCAGAATATGGTTATTGATAGATGGAAATATTTCAGTAAATAGAATTTGGCTTGTCACAGAATGCACTTCCCACAGATCAATATTGAATTTGATTGATCAAATCATGTGTGCATAAAATATTTGATGATTGATTTGAACTCTTGGTTGGTGACTGTTCTACGTGGGAAAGGTTTTTAGAAGGAATTGGTTCCACCCATCACTAAATTCTCATAAAGTTCTTCGAAGCATGAGATCATCAGAAGAAATGAATGGTGGGCATTGAAGAGGAAAACAGAAAATAAAGAACTTAGTCATCTTGTTTTGGTTGGTCAGAAGTAAATGTTGTATGACCCTGGACAGTTGACAAACAATAGTGTTTGCAAACAGTGCACTGTCAGAGTTGGTTCCCAGGGTTAAGATGTAATCTTTGAGAAACTTGTGAATAGCTATTCTTCTGAAAGCAAAAACCAAGAATTAAGCATTCTCATGGTTCAGTGCTTCAACTTAAATAGTTTCTGATTTTGAGTAATGGTCATTTTAAGTCTGGTCAGTGATAACATGTCTGCAACTGTCCAGCTTTGGCCAAAAATAACAATGTGAAGGCTTCTCTTATTGAAAGGCTCTTTTAGTTTGGAGTAAAGATTTCTTTTTAATTATATAACTGTCTTAAAATGTTATCATTCAGAGGATCAGTATATGGCTGTATGAGTAGTGGTAAGGACTAGATACTCACTTCAAAATAACATAAACCATAATAATCATAAAATTAGTTTATTGTTTGAAAGAATGTTGTTTAACTGTTATAGTCTGTAAAATATAATATTTCTGAGATAAAATCAAAGCATTGAGTCTATTAATAGAATTTTGAGTTACAACACAATATATATACATTTTGCGATGAATTAAATTTGAATCTTTGAGGGCAGGGTAAAAAAAAAAAAAAAATAAGGAATGAAAAAAGTTGCAAATTTAAAGAATTAGGAGTATAAGGTCTGCTAGTGGACTAAATTACCACAGCTTTATACATTGCAAATTAAATCATTTACAATTTTGTAGTTTATTTCTTTTTCCATTTTTTCTCTACAGAATCTATCTTACATATCTATAAGTCTACCATTTGCCTGTGCTTAGATTATTGATGCCACATATCATCCAGTGCTCCTGCTATTGATCTCCTTGATAAAATCCAAAGAAGAATTAGCAATATTATTAGTCCTGAGCTGGCAGCTTGGCTTCAGTCACTTTTCCCACTGCCATAAGGTTGCCTCTCTATGACTTTCATATAAATTTCATGGTAATTGTTCAAATGAGCTAAGGTACCTAGACTTTTTTTAATTTAAGTGCAGTACTAGACTGGCATTGAGATCTTAACAATTTACAGTTGAGCTGGCTAGATGTAAACCATCAATTCTATATTAACAGTTTCTTTTCTTACACTTCTCACATGTGGAACTCTTTTCCAATTCTATGCTTTCTAACCAACTTTAATCTACAAATATTTAATTGCAATGTTAATCACTATCTACTATCCTCCTGTTTATTCTTTTCTCTTCACACTTATGGTTCTTTTCCTAATTCTTCCACACCCTGTAACTCCTTGAGTTTTAGTGACTTTAAAAATACTTTTTTTAGTACAACAATTTAAATATCTGTTTTAACAGAAGACAAAAAGTGTGACAATGAAATCTAAAGGTGCATTAGGTTAATGAAAACTAAGTAAAGTATTAAGAAAGAGAAAATAATTGTTAGAAACAAAGAAAAGAAAATTGAACTGTTATGTAATATCATTCTTCTTATATGGCTGTAAATGCCGGACAATCTCCTCACAGATGAAGAAGAGACTTGAAGCAATAGAAATGTGGTTCTACAGAAGGATGCCGAGAATACCATGCATTGACCATATGAGCAATGACAATGTTTTAAAGAAAATGAAAACAAAAAGGACATTTATACTTAACATCAAATTTCTGGGGCACATAATAAGGAAAGAGGGCTTGGAAAATTTGATACTCACAGGACAGATTTAAATCAAGATGTACAGAGGAAAACAGTGCATAACCTACCTAGTGAGCTTGAGTAAATGGATAGAGGAACAATATTTAGGAGAAATAAAAAAAAGTTTGTTAAGAGCTATAAAGGAGAGGAAATTATGGAGAGCTATGATCACCTTTTTCATGACTTTTTTCTTGCATACCTTAATTATTTCAGTGTTTTTGAAAATTATTAAATTTATAGAAAATCCTTGTTATATATTATATTAATATATTGATATTATATCAAATTTAGTTATAATATGTACACACACAGTACACTATAGTCATATATACATTAACTATATAATCTATTCCATAATGTGACTTTATATATTTAATGGTCATGCAGATTGATTGATTTGTTTGCTCATTTTTTATGATTTACCAACCCTGTGCAGGTTAAGAACTTTTGAAGATAGTAATGATTTACTACGGAGGAGGCACAGTGGAGTTATGGACAGTGGCTCGGACTGAGGAATCAGAGAGTCGAGTTCAAATTCCAGTCAAATCCATCACATTCACTTACATGCTAAAACCCTTGGGAAAGGTATGAATCCTCTTCTTCTCCTCCCAGATAAGGGTAAATAGTAGGACAGACCGGGTTCTATAGCCTTGGATGGCAACTGGTCTACCGCAGAAAGAAATGGCAACATACTGCAGGAAAAATCTGTCTCATCAGACATGTATTGAAAGATACATGATTGCCTAAGCATGTATCATGCATGGCACATAACTGACTAAATGCTTTACTGATAAAAGTCCTACTAATTAACCCATAGCTGGAGGAAGAAGAGGTGGATTCATACCTTTTCCAAGGCTACTTACATATAAGTGAATATAATGAACCTAATAAAATTGGAATTGGAATTATGATCTTTGGTCATGCAGACTGATCTCTCCTTCTTAGTAATGGTAACAAGATATGGTAACAAGAGGCATTACTTGATGCCACCAAATAAACATACCAGATATTAACATAAAAAGTGAATATTTCATAGCTGGAGTAGATAAGGCAGCTAATATTTTATTTCTTATATGTTAACTTATTTAGATATTTTTTACTTTGATTTAAAAATGTTATGGTTAAACTAGTATTGAATAACTGGCTGAAATACCCATCTACATTGGATAAAAGCTTACTGACAGTGAATCAATTCTTTAGTAGCTGATGGTGTGCTGGTTTGCTTAATGAAACTAGGCATCATTAAATATGGATCCACGTGACTTTGTATACCAAAGTAAAGAAAATAAAATGGATAACTAAGAAATATCTATTTTACAATCTTTGTTGTCATTGCAAAATTCTTGTCATTATTTAATTCTCTGTAACTGATCATCGGGAGTTAGTAGCTTAAAAAATAAAACAAAATAGATTTAATTCATTGGTTTCCAATGAAGAAACTGACAATAAAAAGTAGAGAAGATATTTGGAGAATGAATTATTTTGTGATATTGTTTTACAAAAACACACACATATTTTTTTTCCAGATATTAAAAATAAAAGAGAAATTACTGCCCTACACCAAATGGTTACAAATAATAATTGTTACCAGTAAAGAGAATGTCAAATAACAGAAAAAAAAAGGTAGACATTTTCTTTCATCTATAGGAACAGCTATTTTATATATATTAAAACTTTCCTCAGGGTCCAATAAGTATGTATAACAAATTTAAGGATTGCACATAAAATGTAAAAATCAATTATTTACTTTTAGCTCAAAAGTGAAAACTGAATTTTATGCATTTACTTTACAAGAAGTAAAAAAAAAGTAATCAGTGAATGTTTCTTCTAAGTTTGCTGTGTTTATTTTATTTTAAATGTTATCAACATTAGCACAAATAATGAAACAAAACTCAAAACTCAATGAGATTAAATACAATCATTGATTGCGAAGTGAAAATTGAGAAGATATTTGAACATGTATTTGGCAGTAGATAAAGTTCTATTCAATTGTGTGGTGTTGTTGAGTAACAGCATTTGTTAGTCATGAGTACTATGACCAAATTATGTATAAAGTAAGAGTCATTCTCATGGAATTTCTGCCAATGGGAATGATGATTAATTCACTAAGGTGTACCAATTACGACAGAACCAGAAGGCTAGAGGGTACAATGGTCAAGCAATTGTGACTATAACAACCAAGATGAGAATGCAACTCTGAGTAATTCACTGTATAATAATCACCTGAAGAAGACAGAATTAACATATTGAAATGAAGTTTCTATAAACCTTTAAGAACTAAAACATCTTGGAAAAATTCAGAAAATTAAATTTCAAAGAGAGCTTAAAAACTTATGTTTTTAAAACCAATATAAGAAATTTTTTTTTAACTATTATAAATCCATTCTTGAATTTTTGCAAGCCTCCATGCACATCACTTGGCATCAACTGATTAATTTGGCAAATATTGTTATATCTTTAAAAAGATAAAACAAATTATTGAGTCATTTTCAGAATTATTAACTATATTTAAAATAGAGGTTCTCATAAATCTTTTCTTGTTTTTTTAAACTTTGTCACCCTTTGTTACAAAAAGCATTATTGAGTCATTTTCAGCATTATTAACTATATTTAAAATAGAGGTTCTCATAAATCTTTTCTTGTTTTTTTAAACTTTGTCTCCCATTGTTACAAAAAACATTATTTAGTTGTTTTTTGCATTATTAATTATAGTTAAGATACAGGCTCTCTTAAATCTTTTTCTGCTTTTCAAACTTTGTCTCCCATGCCTAGAGATCTTTTTAGAAAAAATTGTTTAAAAGATTATCAATGGGTATGTGACAATTTAAACTTTTAGTCAACAAATATTTTGAAAAATCTAATGATTGTCTTGGTTAATTTATTCCTTAAATATATTTCTTATGCAGAAATTGTCAAATGTATTTTTAGGTCTATGGGAGAGAAAGAATCCAATGTTATAAATTTGGATTTCAGTAGCAAAACTCTATGAAGAATTTTCAAGAACAGTTGCCTCAAATATGCTTTTTGATAATTCTGGAGTTGTTTGCAATGGGAGAATAATTGGTGATGCTGATAATATTAAAGGTGACATCATTGGCTGGGATAGTGATGCTCATTACAATAATTCTTATATTAAAAGATCAAATAAAGGCAATGATTTGAGAGGTTAATGATGATCAATAATCTAAATCAATGGCTGACAGAGGGAACAATCAGAAAATTTGTAAGTGTGATGATGATGATGTAAATGAAGTTGATAATGAAGATGATGATGTTGATTTTTCTTTAATGTTTCATGCCATTGATGATCAGAGCCAAGAAGAGCTGCTGGATAATATTGATGATGGAGGTATTTTTTGGAAAAATTAACATTCATAGTGATGATGATAATTAGAATGTTTGGGGGTGCATTTAGGAGAGGGGATGGGGGATGGGGGATGGGATTAACTCTTCTATGAAATTACAATACCCAAAGGCATAATTAGTATTTCGCTGAGAAAATTGCAGGTGAATTACACATTTCCCTCAAGTTTTGAAACAAATTTAGATCTGTTTGCAGAAATAGAGGTCTGCAATGTCTATGGCTGTGTCTCTGTTTACGTTCTCTATGTTTGATAATATAGCATGGGGAGAAGAAAGGAAAAGATGTAAAGGGAGATAACTAGCAGAAAGAGAAGATGAGTGGAAAAAATAATAAGAAAATGTGTGAAATGAAAAGTAGATATTTTGAGGCTCATCTACTGGGAAGCTTTTCTGAGTTTCTTTGAAGAAGTTATAAAAGAAAGAGATGTTAGTGACAAAAAAAAAAAAAAGGTCAGGAAGAAACAAGTAAAGAAGAGATAAGAAGTTGGAGAAAAAGAAGGCAATCATAAAATTAGAAGGAGAAGAACAAACAAAGAAGAAGAAAAGGGAAGATGGTGACAAAAATAAAAGGTAAGAAACAAGAAGAGAAGGAAATATGAGGAAGGAGAAAGAGAAGAAGACCATAAAAATGAAAGTAAAAAAAAGAACAAACAAAGAAGATAAGAAAGGAAGCAAGAGAAAGAGAGGTACACAAAAAAGCAGATAGGAAAGAAAGAAACAAAGAAGAGAAAAGAAAAAGAATAAAGAAAGGAAAATATAGAAAATAAAAATAAGAAAAAAAAAAAGAAGGATAACCTGATAAGGTAAAATATAAGAAAATGAAAAATAAAAAGGAAAATAAAGTTGTTAGAAGGAAGGGAAAGGAAGAAAATAATTACATAAATTAGAAATGGAAGAAGCAGTAAAGTAAAAATAGAAATGAGTTGAAGAAAGAGAAGTTAATCAAAATGGAGAATGATGGAAGTTTTGGAAGGATAAAAAAAAATAAAGAAATCCAAAAGAAAAAAGAAAATTGTAAAGAAAAACTAAGAACAAAAAGAACAGAAATAAAAATATAGAGAAAAAAAAAGAGCCTATTAGGTAGAATGATAAGTGATAGGAAAGTCAAAAAGATGATTTTTGGGTCATCTTTAAAAAGGTCTATCATTGCTTAACCTTGAACATAAAAATTCAAGTTTTCCTCTATTCATAAACACTGAATGTCAAATTCCAAGAGAATTGAAAAGTTCATTGGCCAATCTCATTTCTTATATTCATCAATATCAATGAGAAAATAGTCCATAGATTTGAGTGCTTCATTACTAAAACAAACAGAGTTTTATTCAGTTTTGTATAGGCACTTTGTACAATATTCTATAAGAAATGTTTTAAATTTAATGTTTGTTGGAGTGTTTGTTTTTAGAAGCATTTATAGGAATATAAATTTATACTGTAAATGTTTGTTTTTAAAACTTAAAAGTCTCTCAGGGATTCTTTGGAAAACAGGTATAAAAAAAAAACTGCAGATGAATTTTAGCCACATCACCCAAAAATCACTTTGAAAAATATATTATGGTTGATATAATGATTTAAGTTGAATATATAAGGTGTTCTCATGTATTTAAAAATCCTATTTTTTATGTGTAGTACTGTTTATATTTTTCTTTTTTTAATTACAATAATTTGTGGTATGTAGATTATACAAAACATGATAATTTTTTAAATTTTGAATTTTCTTTAACTGGGCTTATATTGAAAATTTATTTTTTTTATAAAAATATTTTATACTTATTTTAATGTTGCAATAAAAAATATGAAAATTTTCAATGATTCATTCTGTTATTAATGGAAAACTAGTTAGTAAAATTTTCACAGAAAATTTAAATCTTGTCGTTATAGAACAATTATTGCCATATAAGATCAAATACACTTGGTCTTTCATGAATATTACTTTTAACAGTAGGTTCAAAATGGTTTTTAACTGAGAAGGAAAATTTTTCAGTTAAATATTTTTACAATTTTGAAAGTCTATCAATTTAATAATCTTCTTTATGATAAAAGATAAAGCAAATTAAACTTGCAAATATATTTTAAATTTCAAGCTTTTTATCTATGTTCTCCATATTTATCAATCTGTTTTATCCATATCTCATTTATTTATCTCAGTCTTTTCATACACAGGACTATCTAAATCTGTTCATATCTATCTATCTATCTGTTTGTCACCATATATATATGCTATAATACTTCAAAATGTAGGCAATCTTGGTTCTCCAAAGATTCATTTTCTGTGAATTGCTATGCCCTCATGGTTGATTTTGTTGATTTGTTTTTTATGGATTATCAACCCTTTGTGGGTTATTTAAAACAAAAACATATTTTAGACTGTAAGAATATTAATTTTTTTTTTTTGCAAGTGAATATTGCATTGACAATTTTTTGAGAATAACAATAATTATTCAAAACCAAAGTCCTACTATGTAACCCAAAGCAGATGGAGAAAAGATGGATTCATACTTTTCCCAAAAGTATTTGCACATAAGTGAATGTAATGAATTCCAACTGGAATATGAACTCTGCTCCCTGATTTCTCATTCAATCCATGATCCATCACACCACCTGCACATTCACCCATGCTATCTTGGAAAAGAGAGTAGAGTGGTTTTCCACTGCTTTTATGGTTTAGAATTCAGCTTTATTTTTCTTCGACTGATTGGCAGAGCCTTCTATTTAAACCATAGCTGGGAGGAGAAGAATGGTATCCATGCCTTTTTGAAGGGCATTTGTTGTGGTAAAGAAAAGAAAAAAACGCCTGCAAAAGGTTTCTTCTGTCTCTCGTCCACAACACTTTTAGCCAAATCACAGTTCAAAGGATAGTCCATTGTAACAGGCAACGTAGAAAGGACAAAATGGGGTCACAAATCCAATTTTCACTTCTCACCAGCAAAAACGCATGTTCATATAACAAACGCAGAAATAATCCTCCTTCGTAAGCAAAAAAAAAGCAATGGCTTTTATTCACCAAGAGATTTTTTTGATTGGCCACATCATTTAGGGGAGGAAAGAACATTAGCATAGATTCTGATACTTAAAGTACCAGATTTTTGCTAACTCCTTTCGGTAATTTTTCTTTGGCAGATCACACAAAAAACACAAACTCTTTTTCAAAGTAGGTGATTATCTCTCACTACAGCATTAGTGTGAAACTGACTAAAACTTTGGTACGAAGTTATTATTTACTTCCAATTAGTCTATTCTTTTATTTTACTTCTGTTAGATTTATTTTAACCTTTAGGTCATTATCTTATAATTTATCTTATAATCTATCAGTAGAGCTTAGAAATAAAGAATAACATTTTAGCAAACCACCTACATTCCCTTTATATTCCATCAGTGAGAAGTAAGTTCCAATTGAACAGCTTCTTCCTGCAAACCAATATTCTGTGGAACTGACTCCCAAGAGGATGTTTCCCTGATCACTTCAATCTTAACCTGTTCATGTCTAGAGTTAACCATTATCTTCCCCTCTTTATCTATATAAACTACCGCTTAACAAAGTCCTTTATCTTGAGTGGCCCCTTACTTTAAAAAAAGTAAAAAAATAATCCCCCAGTGAGAACAAAGAAATCCAGATGTCTATCAGATTAGCAGAAGATGCATTTCAGAAGCTAAGCAAAATACTAAGAAAGAGGAAAAGTTCTTTAGAAGCAAAGAAAAGAATGTTGAACTGCTATGTAATATCAATCCTCCTATATGGTAGTAAATGCTGTAAAATTTCCTCACTGATGGAGAGACGATTGAAGGTAACAGAAATGTTGTTCTACAGAAGGATGTTGACAATACTATAGACATATAATGTAAACAACAAAAAGTTTTAAAAAAGATAGAAATAAATAGAACACTAAGAATCAGAGAGAGAGACAGCTGAAATTTCTTGGACACATAATGAGGAAAGAGGGTTTGGAGAAATTGACACTCACAGAACATATTGAAGAGGGACAGTGGAAAGTAGCAAGTAATCTACCTAACAAGCTTGTGTAAATGGACAGCAGAACATAGACTGGGAGACATGGCATAAGGACAAATATTATTAAGAGTTACAAGGGCTACGATGTTGTGGAGAGCCATCAACGTCCACATATGGAAAGGACACATTACATAGAAGAATTTCTTATCCTTGGGAACCTGTCTGGCTCTTACGGAACCTAACCCATTAGTCTATGAAAGCTAACAAACAGAAGTCATTCAAATTAAGTCATATAGTTATATTTTTCTTTTTTAATCTCCACTATGTTATTATGCAAATTTAATTTATATAAACTGGTCAAAAGAGTGGATTTTCTTTGTTTTTTAAATGTTTTAAATACTTTTAATATTTAATTAAGATTTAACTTTTTGTCAGAATTTTTACATTTAATTGGTATTTTATTATTGCAAGATATTTTGTATTCATCAAGATTCTTGAATTTTCTAGTTATTTTTTTTATAAATTTGTAAAATTTTTATTACCTTTTTTATTACATTTTCATAATTCTATTTTTTGTTTTGTTTGATGAATTTTGTAAAAATTTCAATTTTTTCTTTACTTTAAATTTTAATTTTATTTTCTTTCATTTTCATCTTTATTAGCTACATATTTTTATTTTATTTTTTAGCATTTAATTTTTTTTTCTTGAACTATTTTAATTTTTATTAAATGAAAATTGATTTTAAAATTCCTGTCATCAATTGTTATCTTTTTAATAATATAAGAAACTCTTTTGTTGTACTGAGTAACACTACTAATAAAACCACAGTTTAAAACTGATACAAAAATGTCCTTTTTGCCTAAGACTTAATAATCAAAATTGTCTACCATGCAGGATCGTAGTTGGTTCTTAAATTCAACTAAATGAACCATAATGATGTTAGAATGTTTCACATTCTTTCAAACTGAAATATTCAACATTGATCACTATGATAATGATGATAACAATAACAACAAATATAAGAATAACACTAATGAGATTGGGACAAGCCATTATCATTGGAGTTAAAGAGGTGAACAAGGAAAATGAAAAAGATTATTATTATTATTACTGATAAAAAATTAGACTACTTAAAGTTGCTTCAGGAAAAGATCCATCTAGCTAAAGTTACTAGATATTTTATGAATAGAAATTTTGAAAATGATGAAATAACAAAAAGTTAATGAACAATAATAAAACTAATAATAACTGCACATGACTATAATAAGGGATAATGATGATAATATTTGCAGTAAAAACAACAATATGACTAAAAAAGACCACAGAAATGCGAGTTAAAGCAGATTTTTTTTCATAAAGATGTCAGCTATTTTACTGTTTATGTTATGATGTTGATAATTATAAATATAATAACTTTATTCTATTTGTAATGCCTGACCACTGACAATCCCTTTTTTTGATTTTCAAAGAACAACAAACATAGTGAATTCTAAAATAAATTTGATGCGAAAAGTAGCCATGAGAAATAGATGAAATTCTTAGCCTTTGAAATTCAAATTCAAGTAGATTGTCCTGTCCAAGACAGGTAACTTGATCTTGTCATCATGAAGATGGAGAAAATTTGTTAGATAATGGATATTACTATACCAAAAGATCACAGAATAAAACAAAGAAAATGGCGGGGATATCTAGACCAAGCAGGTGAAGAGAAAATGTTCTAAAATATTATGGTGACAACTGTACCCATTATTAATGGAATCTTGAGAAAAGTTTCTAACTTGGAAGAACTGGAAATGCAAAAAAAAAGAAAGAAAGAAAGAAAAAACATCCGAATAACAATATTATTAAAATCAGTTTGAATACTACTCAGTTATTGAATTTTTACTTGTTGTTACTTGACCTCTAGTAAAAACTACCAATTAACTACTGGGGAGAAAACTCATTGCATACAAATGTTAATAATAAAAGCTTAAAATTGGAAGAAAAACAACTGTACAGAGAATTCAACAGAGTAAAGAAATTGTAGCCAAAAAATAACATGAACACAAATAATGTGGAATATAAATGGAACAAGGATGACTGGACTGTGTGTATGTGACTTTAGCTGTAAAGGTCTGAACTAGTGCAAGGAATGTAGCTTGTCAGAAAATTTGCCATGAAAATTGTGATAGAGAAGCCACCAACATTTCATCTGTGGGAAAAAGGAGAAAATAATTTTTATCCCCGCCAAGGCTGTATAAATGCTTTTTGAACTCTGTTAAGGCTGGAATGTCAGCACTGGGTAGCTTGTTCCTAGATATGGTAAACATACTCCATTTTAGCTCTGATCTAACTCTTGTAATGACAAAGCATATCAGGAAGAGTTAGATACTTTTTGTAGTGGTACAAGAAAAAGAAATTATATTACAAATGACTATATTAAGGCTAATAATAATAGAATGTTACTAGTACAGAGAAAGAGATGAAATTGCCAATCATATAAATAGTATAAAAATAGAAATCACTAAGTAGGATCTATTAACAACTGCAAATGACTGAGATTTAGGTTATAAAAATTAATAGTATAAGTGTAGGAATATTATCATTATTATTATCAATAAATAAAAATAAAATATAAAATAATAATGAAATTATAAATAAAATAAAACAATAACATAAAAACTATGCAACAAAAACTGTTCCTGCCGGAAATACGGATATCCTGCCAAAAGACATTAAATTTAATCTCTTTGCCACAAACTTTGATCCATGCAACATGTGTGTAACTTCTCTCTATAATATGGCTTGTAATACTATGGAGTAAATTCTCCCTTTTATCACATGAAACCATAAAACAATTGTAACCTAAAAAATACCCACATCAATGCATACAAATAAATTGCATGAAATTAACATACAATTTACCATGCTTTTCCCGTTATTTGTGTATGTTTTATTTCCTGTCAAGTATACTTTTATCTCTGTGAACACAACTTCAAATTTCTGTTGCTATGATGTGAGTGATAGCCCCACAACATTATGGTGACTGCCAACATGCATAATAAAAACAACCTATTCACCCACATAAGCACAAATCAGAAGCTGTCTGAAGGAATGGCAAAAGTAAAGTTCTTCAGGACTTTAAAATTCAAATGGATCACCTAATGCAGACTGGGAGATCAGATCCAGTCATTGCAAGCAAAGAAAAAAAATCTGTCAAATTGCAGATGCTGCAGTTCTGGCTGAATTCAAAGACTGGAAAAAGTATCAGGAACTTTCCAGAGAACTAACAGGACTAAAGAAAATAAAGACGTGAGTTATGGGAGTACTTGGAACAGTTTCAAAAAGCCTTTCAAGAAGAGTGGAAGAATTGAAATTATCAAGAAAGCAGTGATGCTAAAATAGGCAAGAATACTGAGGAGAGTGCTGGAATAGCGAGGAAACTTGCTATTACTTGATTTCTAGTAAGAGCCATTTGCTACTACTTGTGTGAAAACTCAATGGGTAGTATTATAATAATAATAATAACAATAAATACTGCTCAAGATGACAAAATGTAATAATTGCAAAATGGATAGTAATTACATTGAAGAATTCTTCAATTATAATCACACTAAAAGCCAGCCTTGTGATAACCATCCTGGCATCAAATCCAATAACACCAATGATTCTGGTGTTACTATGAAGAAAAAAAAATCAATAACAATGATTTTCTATTATGATGATAATGATTTCAAAGTGGGAAAAATTGCTAATGAAAATAACACAAATATAATATTTATAAGAAAGATAACAGGCAATGATTATCATTGTCTAAAATAATGTGGAATGATAATTAAAGCAAAATTAAGTAAATTACACTCATACCATTATTATTTTTCAATAACAATAATCTTAGTAGAGCACTAATGCTACTATTTCTCGTAATAATAATAGTAATAATAAGTGGTAGGATGCTGAAAATTTCTGAACTAGATCAAGAAAGTTCTGTTAAATATTACATGCATATTCACCTTGCTACTGCTCAAATTTCTTTAAAGATGTTTGGTATTTTCAAATACTGATTCAGAAAAAAGGGTCGGGCTGTGAACTTTTTAGTATTCCTCATAATGCAAGATTTTTTTGTTTTAATTATTTCACTCCAAACAAGGCAATAAAGCCACTAAGACACAAGGAGTTATCGGGTGTTAGAGAATATGAGAAAAAAAAACATTAATAAAAGAACAGAAATGAAGAAGACCAAAAATAATGATTGATATTGCATTTAAAATTTTGAAGATCAAGCTTGATTGAAAAGCAAGAAGTTGGAAAATGGTTTCACAAGTGAGAAGTGTGAGAGAAGAAACTGTTAGCATATATGAATAGTGTTATTATTTTTAATGACTTTAAAGATAATCACAACATCAAGTCTAATGATAATCTCTCTCTCTCTCTCTATATATATATATATATATATATATATATATAATATGCATATATATATATATATATATATATATATATATATATATATATATATATATATATATATATATATATATATATATATATATATATATATATATATATATATATATATATATATATATATATATATATATATATATATATATATATATATATATATATATATATATATATATATATATATATATATATATATATATATATATGTATGTATATATATATATATATATATGTCATATATATATATATATATGTATGTCATATATATATATATATATATATATATATATATATATATATATATATATATATATATATATATATATATATATATATATATATATATATATATATATATATATATATATATATATATATATATATATATATATATATATATATATATATATATATATATATATATATATATATATATATATATATATATATATATGTATATATATATATATATATATATATATATATATATATATATATATATATATATATATGTATATGTGCTTTTTGTGTTTAGCAATTGAGGGCAGTGTGCAAAATAATGATGACCCACCTGGTGCCATGCTAACTTGATCCCATTGACATGTACTGATATTGCTATTAAACAGGGTTTGTATATATAACACAGCACATAAGTCTTCAAGAACACTTTGTTCATTTTTAGAAATTCATTTTAAACTTGAAAAATTCTAATTAAACAAAAAGATGGGGAAGGTCAAAAAATAAATTAAAAAAAATATCTGATGATATGTTGCTCTTAGTAGTACAAGAAATAAGCAGACTCTGAAATTACAGATTGAATTGCTGAGGATTACTCAGTCCTTCCAAAATTTACAGAAAAAATATTGTGCTTTGGGAACTTAAACAGTAAACATAATTTGGGTTGTAAATATGTAACATTTATGAGGATAATATATGGATATCTTTCCTTAGGTGTTTATAAATTGTACACTGTTCAATTATTAACATTAACAAGGAACTATTTTAAATTACAAAATTGTACTTGGATTAAATGAAAATTGCTTACAATATAGTATATATTACTTCATTCCTTCTTGCCACTAATTTTGACAGCACAGGTATATTAGTATATTAGTAATTATTATTAGTATTATATTAGTAATGATATAAAACTCAAGTTGTTGATTGAGCTTTGCAACACTGGAGAATATGAAGGTGAAAAACATATGGCTGTGATAACCATAAACAAAGAAGATTTTTAAAATTTTTTTTGCTATTGTTTACCTAATATATGGCTCAGGCGCCACTCAAGTTAGAAGGATATTAAATGGGGTTATAGTAAGGGTGTACAGAGAGGTGCAAATTATGAGGATATATAGGATAGAAAGTGGTTGACTCTAAACTTGAAGAGGTTAATTTTGAAGAGGGAACTTTCTTTTGATTAATGGAATATGAAGGGGATGAGAATTAGTCGACTCAGTGTATGTGGTATGGTGAGTTCTACATGTGAAGGACTGGATTGGTGGCACCGAGGAATGTAGGGTGAAAAACAATTGATCACCCTCAAGGCCACACAAATACTTATGAACACTATCAATGCTGGCAAGTGAGGACTGAAAATAAGTTATTTTCCAACATTAAATCATTATATAGGGTGTTCCAATAACTTGAACCAATTTTAAATGTGAATTAAGTTTAAGCATCTAATGATTTTTTTCTTTTTCTTTCAGATTTAACAACTAAGTCTTTGACAATTTCAACCATGGAAAGATTAACAATCAAGCAACATGTTAAAGTTATCAAAGTCTATTATAAAAACAGACATTCAAACAGAAATGCATTTTGTGCTCTTTGTGATATTTGGTCAACATAATCGACCAACCGAGTGCAATTGGAAATGACGTAACGTTGTTGTGAAGAGGTTCAATTCCTGCATGCGATGACGAATAGATATGTCTGGATTTTTGGCCACATTCTCATGCACAGCAGGAAAGATTTCAGCTGAACAGTGTAAATGAGCAGGCAATGGTGTTTTCACATCTGCCACGAACCCAGTTTGTTTAAATTTATGAACAATTTTTCCAGTTGCACTCTTGAAACTTTAACATGTTTGATTATTAATCTTTTCATGGTTGAAATTGCCAAAGACTTAAGTTGTTAAATCTGAAAGAAATAGAAAAAAATCACTAGGCCATGTGCCCAACATAATTTTAAGTTAAACCAAAAATCCTTCACAATTATTTAGAGAAGTCAATGTTATGGAATATTCAATAAACTAATAGTAATTTACTTAAGATTTATTTGCTCACGTTTTTTATCCATCACAAAAACTTCAATTATATAAAAATTATCTAACACAAACATATGCAAAATTTAAAATTAGATTATATCATGCAATAATATCTTTAAGAATAAATTTAAAAGATATTAATGTAAAAAATTAATGTCTTTTTAGAAAAATTTAAGAATCATATCATATTTGTAAATAAATTCAATTTACTGTCTAACCCACTGATGGCATTTCTGCAAAACTTTGAGTGAGAAATATAAGTGTGAATATTTTATTAGTTTATTATTAATGTTTTATTTCTTAATATTGAACACTTTAATTACAAAAACTGTTTTCCTTTAAAGCATTATCATCCAGGGATAGACTGGTCAACTATTCTTTTTTTTTGACTAAATAGAATCTTTGTTTATATTTATATATATATATATATATATATATATATATATATATATATATATATATATATATATATGTATATATAAAAAAAAAGAAAGAACAGTAAGATATATAATCTGGTGTTCTTATAGATATTTTTATTTTTACAAAATAGTGCTCAATGTAAATTTAACTCTACATACTGTAAGGGATTCTAATACATTTACTTGTTCTTAAAAGAAATATAGTATATTAAAAATTAAAAGTGAAAATATTTTTAAATCGTAGTTAAAACGTATTCTAACCTAAACAACCCCACAAAATCTTTAAATATACAAATAGAAAAAAAATGCCATAAGAATTTTTGCCGTAAACAATAAAATTTTTAAAAAATCCAGACGACATGCATTTAACGGATGTCAGATTTCATTGAAGAATACATCCCTACCCCCTACCAAAACGTAACTAATAACTGATACATCAAAATACATACATAATGAACACGCAAACACCCCTCTGGTTGAAATGAATTTCTCTGTATCCTTGGAAATGTGAATTATCATTTTTGCTGTCTTTAAAACCCAGTAATTTTAAAAGTTACTCCAAAATTCACGTGAGAATGAAATGGAACTAATGTCTTTAATTTAATTACAAAATTAAATTCGAAGCTTCCATTTTTGAAACATGGTTAGAACTGTGTAGCGGAAAAACCATATTTTAAATCAATTAATTTATAATATATATATTCATATCCAAGAACGCCTGTCTATTAAGATGGTTAGCCAATCCCAGTTGCAGACTTTGTTCAACAGCCACAGAGCCCACCTGAAGTTTATGCTGTAACTATGCTGAGCAAATATTAGCTAAAGTTTCTGAGAAAGAGTGCATCATCTGGTGCAATCAACAGTTTTAACAAGACCAGCATTTGGTCATGATGACTTGTAGCTTCACAACCATCAACAAAGAATTCTATCTACCCAATTTCATTCACAAGGCATAGATTAACCAGGTATGGTTTTTGGGCACTTTTCAACATTGCTGCATGCTGGGATCACTTCTTCAGGATGATAGCAAATTGACCAGAGTGAGATTTGAACCCAGACCTCATAATCAAAAGTGAACATTCTAACCACTTTGCCACATGCCCATCATATATATATATATATATATATATATATATATATATATATATAGAGAGAGAGAGAGAGAGAGTTGGGATCAAATATGGATCAAATGTGGATCAGAATCTGACATAATAAGACAGGGTAAATGACAACTAGGAAATGTTTATCAATCTAACATGTTTCACTTTTATTTTTTGATGAAGCTTTAATTTTCTTTTAATCATTTCACCCCAAGCAAGGCAATATCACCATTAAGATGTCAGAAAATATGAGAAAAATATACTATTAAGAAGACAATAAAAAAACAATAATTAAGAAGACAGAATATAATGACTGACATTGCATTTAAATGTGTGAAGATCAAAGTTGATTGGGAAGCAAGAAGAGAAATCCACAAGTAAGAAGTGTAAGAAAGGAAACAGTTAGCATAGAACTTAAGGTTACATATACCCATTTCAACTGTAAAATGATAAGAGCTTGTTGCTAATCTTATATTGAACTTAAATTCATAAAGTCTAGGTACCAAAGAGGAAACTTCATCAGAACAATTATCAGGAAGGTATTTATAGAAAAAGGTACAGGGAAGCTACATTATGACACTAGGAAAGTGACTGGAGCTAAGATGCCAGGTCAGGACCAATAACATTGCAGATTCTTCTTTGGATTTAACCAAGAATCTCTAAATATATAGCAGGAGCACCAAACCAGATGTGGCAGCAATATTCAAAGCAAGGACAAATGGTAGACTTATAAATATGTAAAATAGACAATTTTTGTTACCAGAATCTAATTTAATAAAAAGTGAAACATGTTAGATTAATAAACGTTTCCTATTTGTTTTTTATCACATATATATTTACTTAAATAGAATGGACATCATTATTTTATTTTTTTTGAACTTGAGGGGACCCTTTTGGCCAACACATTCTCAAAAGATGAATGTTGGTGAACAGAAGGAAACATATATATATATATATATATATATATATATATATATATATATATATATATATATATATATATATTATTTTTTATTTCTTGAATATTACTTACTTTTGTCTTTGTCTTGCCAAACTTTGTGTCCTCTATATGTTTTGATTGACCTTTCAACCACTTGATGAATATTCATAAATGTACTCAGATTTAAAAGCCTTGATAAAACAATGACATCCTTGCTCTTGTATATATAAATAAACACAACAAAATAAATCCTTACATTTGCCTTGAGAAAGTCCCTTAGAGGATAAAAAACATGTTGGCTAAGAATATTTTTTTCCTCTTGTGTATATATATATATATATATATATATATATATATATATATATATATATATATATATATATGATGTTCAGCTATTATTTAAGTTATACCTTATTTTTTATGCCTGAAATCATTCAAAGGAAATGAAAAAACAAAAAAATGCAAAAGAATAAAGGCATGAAATAATGGTTAGTAAGCTTGCATCACAGACCATAATTATTGTAGTTAATCCTCACTGGATACCCCATACTTTTAACCATGTGCCAGACTATATTAAACATTGTAAATATAGTTACTAGTACAAGGATTCAGTGTTTGAGCCCACATAAAAGCACAAATTATGAACACTGATTTTAAAAGCAACTAGGATGTATCCACTTTAAAGACTGGTGCATCACAGTCTTCCTAATCCCATTTGTTCCTATTTGACCTTCTACTAAGTTATGTTTCAGTAAATATTAAGAAAATGTACTTGTAGGAGAGAAGGTGACAGAATAGTCAAAAAAGAAGAGTGAAAAACACATACAGCAGACCCCAACCCCACAGCAAATAGAACAAGGAATAGTGAAAAATATGTGTGAAAATTGCACTTATAACCACACTTGGGTATAAGGAACAGCTGGAAATTACCTCAAAGGGAAGCTGAATTAAACATCAGGATAAAGGAAAAGGAAAAAAAAAACAATAAAGGGCAGACGACTCTTAAAAAGGAGGGACAGTGAAGAAGAGTACTAAAGAAATTTGTTATCATTTGGTTTAAAAATTCTATTGTTGGTGGTTGTGGTAGAAGTAATTACGATATAAGTGGAAATAAACTTTTAAGTTAGGAAGTAAAAAGAGTATCAAATCAAAAACATCAGCAATCAACAAAGAACAACTGGAATAATGACATTAAAACATTATTTACACTATTTATATTCAGACTATTACTCTCATCTTTGCTGCTGTTATCACGTTTCAATCATTGTGCCTTTTGACCTTCCTCAGGTGTATCTGGGTAACATACAGGGAATTCTTAACCCTTTATTTAATCTACAGGGTTAGATTCCACTGCCCATGTTTGGGGATATAATCTAGTTCTTATTTATAATACTGCCCAGTTAATGCTCACTTGTTTCCACAGAATCCAAATACATACTGCCAGAACAAGGGATTAAACTCACAATCACTATGTCACCAAATTCATGAACCAATGCTTTAATCCACTCAGCCATTATCCCGTAGAACTTTGAAATATTTATACTTAAAATAAGAGACTGTTAAATTTCTGAGACAGATTGTGAGGAAAATGACTTGGAAAATTTAATACTCACAGGATGTATTGATTCAAGAAGGGCTAAATGAAAGCAGTGAGCAACCGACTGATTTTGTAGGAATGGATAGCAGAGTAAAGACAATGAGGGATGGTAAAAAGTCAAAAATCATTTAGAGCTAAAAAGACAATAAGTTGTGGAGAGAAATGAACGCTGATGTCTTGAAGGGACACAGCACATAAAGAAGATTAGTAGATCAGTAAGTGAATGTGAAATAGAAAATAAAACAGTAAATACCAGGATCTCACCAGAGAGCAATTACAGATAATGAAATTAACACATAATTGTTCCAAATCATATATAAGATGAAAAATCAAAAAGAAATTATAATTAAAATAGAAACTAAAAAACAAAGTGAAGACAATGAATCATAGAGTAAAGTTCTGAGAAAAGCTGATGTCACCAGGATTGAAAATTCTTTTGTTAATCGTAACTACATTAGTGATGATATTAATCTGTTATAATCCTATTTAATACTTTTCCATTTTATATGGATTTAATCAAATGCAACAAAACAAAATCAATCATTTGATCATTCATTTCTTGCACAAAAAAGGAGAGACAGATATTTCTCAGATTTAGAAGGCTTTCAGATTTAAAACCAAACCTTAATTCTATCTATTTCTATCATGAACCATATGGTACATTTAATCTTTTGTGTTGGTTCACTGTGCTGTGCAAGACAATTTTCTTGCCCAAATCTATCTTTCATATTTATAAGTCTACCATTCATCCATGCTTAGAATATTGTTGTCAAATATGGTCTGGTGCTCTTGCTATATATTTAGAGATTCTTGATGAAATCCAAAGAAGAATCTGCAATGTTATTGGTTCAAACCTGGCATCCTGGATTCAGTCCCTTTCCCAGTGCTTGTCACACAGCTTCCCTGTGACTTTTCTATAAATACTTTCCTGATAATTGTTCTGATGAACTTTCCTCAATTGTAAATATTCATTGGGGTTTCATTTTTAAATGTTGTTATTTTTATCCCCCACAAAAAATAAAATGCACATATGGGAAATAGGACTACATAGAGACATTGTGGCATTATGGTGGCTGTAGTAAGAATGGTAAGTAAGAATGTGTTGTTTTGGTGTAAGGAATACTGTGGTATGTTTGGGTCAGTCATCATGGCTAGCTAAGTTTAAGATAAGACAGATTGAAGACCAGTTTTTCCCTATCCCTCTTTTTTAAAAGGAGTCACATTTTTGTATTAAAACAAATATTACTTTCCTCTATGGTACCTAGACTTCTGAATTTAAGTGCAGTACTAGATTGGTGGCAAGATCACATTTTACAGTTGAAATGACTAGATGTAACTGTAAGTCCTAGTTTCTTTTCTCACTTGTAGGAACTCTCTTATGGTTTCTTGCTTCCGAGCCAAGTTTAATTTTCAAAAATTTAAATGCACTGTCAATCATTATCTTTGCTCTTCTTAATTTCTGCTCTTTTATTGTTCTTGCTCATTGATAATATTTCCTGTTTCTTTTATTCTTTCACACTTGGCAACCCCTTCCCGGTGTGTTAGTGGCTTTGTTGCTTTGTTTGGGGTGAAATACTTTAAAAAAAGATCATATATTTATGCTTGACTAGACTATATCAGAAACAGAATTGCCAAGATAAACTGTGGTCCTATAACATTTCTTAAATTATTAACTGTCATTAGAATATTTAAAATTTTTCATGACTACCTTTCATTAACTCATAAGTTCTGTAACTCATTTGAGTTTTCCTTCTCTTAGACTGGTTGCATTCCAGAGCAAGAGAGTTTAGTCTTCCCTGCTTCAAGTGAATGAAACTGAAGTGATTGCAATTTAAATTCAGCATGCCAATTTCACTTTTCATGTAGATAATCATTACTCTATCCACACATCCAACTAGCTTTACTTCATAATAATGCAATATTCTTCATTGACAGATCCTTCGACTGCTAGAATAAATTGTGAAATCAGAAACAAAGAGGCTTTGACAAGATTTGAACTCGCATCTTTCATGCAAGGAGCACGATTGATGACAAGAGTGCAACTGTCCACTAAGTAAACTTGTGCATGATAAAATATTTTAACAAATCTCTTTTCTTTTGTTTTCTTTCTTTCTTTTTTTTTTTGCTGTTTTGCTTTTAGATTGTTTTTTGTTTTCACTTTCTTCTTCTTCAACTCCTTGCCCCTTTGGCATGCTGTTCAATTATCGATGCCAAGTCAGATGAACAAATTGGAATCCAACCTCAGAAATTCTTATCTGAAATATCAAAAGACGTCTGGGCTCTGAGCAATTAGTAGAGATGTCTTTTTACAACAATCTGATAAACAATTCTTTGAGAACAAATAATTGAATCGATTGAATTCCTGCCCCGGGCAAGATTTCCACCAATATCAGAATCACATTCAGCAAAATATAAGATAATTATTTCAAAATAATTCAAAAGTCTGTGATAATTAGAATATTCTAGTTTCCTCTAGAAATTCAACGGAAAATAAATCCCTCGTACTCTTATCTACCAAGTTCTGGAATGAATAAATGAAACAGAACACAGTTGGATTGGCTTGGACTTTTCTGATGGATGATACAACCACATCTCAAGGATAGGTTGACAAATGGACTGTTGAATTTGTTTCTTTTCTAAGAATGTTACAGTAAAAGTGGAAAGATTTGTGCTATATTTCCTTACAAGATCATAAGGAAGCTGAAATCTCTGCAAATTTATAAAAAGAAGAAAAATCCAGTTATAATAGCCAAAGAGTTACTATTGTCACTCAAGAACTATACAATATCTTCTTTATTTATTTTCTGTTTCCTTGTTTAGGCACTCATATTTTAACTTGACATTTATTCATTTTCATTTACTATCTATATTATGTGCCATGTCTCATCAGGATGTGGAAGATCATGGCTCTCCACAAGTTCCTATCCTTCATAGCTCTTAGCAATGTTTGTCTTTTTACTATCCCTACCATTCCCTGTTCTGCCATTCTTTTACGCAAACTCATTAAGTAGATTACTCGCTGTTTCCCTCTACACCTTTTGCTTGCAAGATATCCTGTGAGTGTCATATTCTCCAAACCTTTCCTTATTATGTTTCCCAGAAATTTCAACTTTCTAAGAATAAGTATCCTTTTTGTTTTCATTTTCTTTAAGACTTCCTTGTTGCTTCTAACATGGTATTCTCAGTATCCTTCTGTAGAACCACATCTCTGTCACTTCAATTCTCTTTTTTATATGTGAGGAATTTTTTGTCCAGTATTCACTACCATACAGCAAGATTAATATTGTGTAACAGTTCAGCACTATCTTTTTGTTTATAATCAAATGTTTCTTTAATAAATCTCTGCTGACCTTTGTATTGCATTCTCTTAAACCTTATAGAATAAATAGAGTTACTTATATATATTTGGGAAATTGAAACAACATATGTGAATGAAATGTATTATAGACTTTTGTTTCTGCTGTTTGTGAGATTACAGTAGATATTCCCAACAGAACTATTTGAAGGAAATGATGGAAACAAGGTCTTGAAGGAGGGTCAAATTCCATGAAGTTCCAGAAGAAATGGATTTATACATTATTTATATAAACAGAATTTTAGAGGTACGTCTTTTTTCTTTTTTTTTTTTTTTTTTTTTAAAATATCCTGGCTTTCCTGGTAGGAAAGTTTTAATTTTTGAGATAAGGAATTATCACTATTTATATGCAATTTGAACCAGCATGGTCATCTTGGTTGTTATGCTTACAATGCTTCAACCATTGTACTCTCTGACCGTATTTGTATGTCTGTCTTCATACTCATTAACCATCCTGGAATTTTAAACCCTTTAATCAATCAACAGGTTAGAGATTGTTTTAATTCTGTTTTCCATTCTTAAGGGAGATTTCAAATCAGTTCATACTCATCAGTATCTGTGTTACGTGTATATTTCTTCCACTTAATTAGGGTATGTGACTTTGAAACCATACAGGAAAAAGTCACAACTTGTTTTTTTTGAGTGATATGTTTGGTATATCTGATTCCATTGTAGAAAGTTTTTGAACCATGCTTACTACTATCAATAATTTTCATGGCGAGAGGTGTAAATAATATTTTTTACTAACCTCTACTCCAACAGTATCTTTTCTCACACTTCTTGCCTGTGGAACTCCCTTCCATTTACTTGCTTCCCTGATAACTACAATCTTCAAAAATTTAAATGTAATGTCAATTGCCATCTTCTGTCTTCTTGAATACTGTTCATGTTTTGTACTTTTCTCAATCCTCCCTATACTTTCTCTCACTTTCACTCCCTATAACCCCCTGTGTACTAGTGGCATTCCCACCTTTTTTTTGGGTGAAATGATTAAAAACATTCCAAACAGTATTGATCAAAGATCCAAAATTTCCACTATTCATGCAGTCTTCATTGTTAGTTTTAGGGTTAGAGTTAAAAAAAAAAAAAAGAAATGAAAGATGAAGAAACAGTGCTAACATAGTCCTGTGACTTTTCTACCTGGATTTTACTCCTTAACCTAATTAGAATTTTGAACCCTTTATTCAACCAACAAGGTAGATTATATTAATTCTGCTTTCCATTCTTAGGGGATATTTTAGATCAGTTAATACTCACCAGTCTTTGTGTTACTTGGACGTTTCTTCTACTTAATTAAGATATATGACTTTTCAGTCCTATCATCTTTATGGATTGAACTTGCAATGCCAAGGAACCAGACATTTATAAGCAGTTTTATTCCACTAGGTCATGAGTCAAGAAAAAAAAATCAACCCCTACTAAACTGTAACTTGAAAAAAAAACAGTTCAGTTCAAAATTCTGAGATGGTTACTAAGTATGAAGACAGATACCTGAAGAAGGTTGGAGGTTGCACTGACTAAAACACTGTCAACATAACAACCATGTTGGTTTGAATAATAAAACAAATTGCCCTTGAATCTCCAAAGATTCAGCATAGTGGACAACTGATGATTCCCTCAATGATCAAATGATTAGTTAAATCTCTGTGTGGGTTTCAGAATTAATGTTTTTTTTATTTCATTTATTTATTTTTGAATATTTTATTAATCCCACCTCCCAGTCAAGAAATTATATTGCTTGTTTTGACTCACCCAAAAAGGGAAAAATGAAAACTCACCCAAAAAGGGAAAAATGAAAACTCATCCAAAAAGGGAAAATGAAAACTCACCCAAAAAGGAAAAATGAAAACTCACCCAGAAAGGAAAAATGAAAACTCACCCAAAAAGGGAAAAATGAAAACTCACCCAAAAAGGGAAAAATGAAAACTCACTCAAAAAGGAAAAATGAAAACTCACCCAGAAAGGATAAAAAGTAAACTAAATAAATAATGGATGTATATAAATTAATTTAAAAGTTCTGTTTTGTAAAAATTTCTGTATTGAATTTGTAAAAATCTTTTCATGTGTTTAATCATGTGCAAGTCATTCTTGTAAATGTCTGAGTTATAGATTTTGTTTTTAAAAGAAAAATACATCATATATCAAAAATATAATACTTATTTTCTTCCATTTTCCATATTGGAATCAATAAACAAAAACATACTACTTCTGATAAAAATGTACATTATCATCAGAATGCAAATAAAAGTGATCCTTTTGAATAAAATCAGTTAAAACTAAACCCTGCTCATGCCATCTAACAACAAACAGAGAATGGAAGTATTTTTTTCACCAACTCAATATTTATTATCATTCTTGTCAGATCAAATTTTCATGACTTAAAGACTGTTTCTTGGTATCATCTTCAGTTTCAGACATAATTTGTTTACTTAATTATTGCAATATCTTAATATCTCATGATTTTAATTTTTTTTTCATGCTCCAAAGCAACAAAACAGAAATTTATTTCAAAGTTAAGACCTGATAAGGAGTTATGTTATATGTATAAATGACTGATTGGGGATGAATTTTTGTACAGAAGATAAAAATCAAATAATGATGTTTTATATTGCAACAGCTATTGATCAGTTACTTTTATCTCAAAAGTCTTCTTTATTTTCGAATACTCACATCATAAATCTTGACTCAAGTGAATTTGGTAACATTATGAATTCACTGTTTATTTATCTTGTGCTATCATGGGTAGGATTTATAAATTATTGGTTCACACACTGTTTATTTATTTTGTGATATCATGGGCAGGACTTATCAATTATTAGTTCACTTGCTGTTTATGTAGCATGTGATATCTTAAGTAGAATATATAAATTACCAATTCACTATTTATATATACTATGATTTCATGGATAAGATTTATAAATTATTAATTCAATAGCTGTTTATTTCTTATGTGATATCATGAGCAGGATTTATAAATTATTAGTTCACTAAATGTTTATGTATCCTGTAATATCATGGGTAGGATTTATGAATTATTAATTTATTTGGTGTTTATATATCTTGTGCTATCATGGGTTGGATTTATAAATTATTAATTCACTTGCTCTTTATGTTTCCTGTTATAAATTTTGTTAGAAGAAAATAAGAGAGTGCTCGATTGCTATGTGATATCCATTCTCTTATAAGGCAGTGGATGCTGATGATGAGAAAACTGGAGGCCACAGAAATATGGTACTACAGAAGGATACTGAGAATTTCATGAACAGAGTGAGTAAGCAGTGAGAAAGACTTAAAGAAAAATGACAACAAAAAAATGCTTATACTCAGAATAAGAAAAGACTGAAAATCTTTGGATGCATAATGAGGAAGGAGGGCTCAGAAAACTTGACCCTCACAGCATATAATGAGAGCAAGAGAGAGAGAGGGGAAGACATTGAGCCACCTATTTGATGAGTTTGTGTGGATGGATGGTCGAACAGAGTGGCAGAAGCCTTAGCTAATGTAGAAAAACTGCTACAGGCCAAAAGGGATAGGAAGTTGTAGAGAGCCATGATTTCCTATGTCCAGAAAAGAAATGGCTCATTGAAGAAGATATCATGGGTAGGATTTATTAACTGATGATATATACAATGTTATAAGATTGTTACATTTTAAAAGTGACTACATTTAAACTGAATATAAAATATAAAAAGGCAATGTTTCACTTTTTTCTTTCCATTTTTTTTACTTTTTTAGTTTGTCAACATTGACAGTTCACAGAGTCTTTTCTTTCTTAAACAGAATATTTCCAGGTGGTGCTTATCTTTATGCTAGGTCTATTGATGAGGAGAGGCTATCAGAGACATTGAGGTGCACTGACTGTTTCAGTCATCTTCCAGTGTTCTGTGTTTATAATAATGGCTTCATTCCACAGCGGTTGATGAACATTTTTTCTTTCCATATATGATCAGCTATGCCTGACTTCAATGTCTCTCTCAAGATAATAGTCTTACAATGTTTCTCCACCCTTATTTTTAGGGTGTGGCTATTATCTCTTTTGTATTCCTTGCCAAAATTGGATGGGATAGAGTACAGTTCTTGATGATATTTTCTTTGATTAATCTACAGTTTGGTGAATTGGCAACTATTACCATAATTACTGACAACCCCTTTCTGACTATCAATGTTCAAAAGAGATGTCTCCAAAGAGTTTAACTGTTTTTGCATACCATCCTGATGGTATATGGACATCATATCTTCTGAGTCTTTTAAGCGGTACTTATGGTAAACAGATCAAGACTTTTTTTTATTGTTGTTCACAACTCTGTATTGTATTTTATTTTCTCCCACAAATATATTAGTACCTCAACTACAGACACTGAAGGTTGCTTTGAACTTTTCACATTTAATTTAATTTCTAATATGTCCTATCAATATATTTGTTAATATTTTCTATATTTAAATTCTTTTTTTTTTTCAATTGGACTCACACATTCACCAAAAATTGTTTGCTAGTCAAATATACCAGGAGCATATAAAATCTGATCAAAAGTGTTGAAGTTTGCAACAGACCATACATAGGGATAGCTTTACTGTAACATTGGGTCAGCTGACTTTATTCATCAGAAAGTAATCTTTGGGTTTTTCATAATGTCTGTAAAACCATCCTTTGAGATTTCAAAGTCAGATCCATTTTCATTAATTTTTCTGAGTATTCCAACTTGTCTATAACCATTGTTGCTTTGCCTTTATTTTTTGGTTGTATGATGAGTTCAGTGTCTGTTTGCGGGGTTTTGAAAGCTTTTCCCTCCCATCTCTTATATTGTCTTATTTGGTTGGCTTTGATTTTTTCAGTGCCTGTCTCACTTTTCATCTGAACTTGTCAGCCTTAGCATCAAGGATTTCCAAAACTGCCTTATCATTTGGGACTATGATGTTTAATTATGGGACCTGCATGATGGTGTTTGAAAATTTGAGACCTTTGACCTTCATTCAAGTGTGTGGGGGGTGCACTCTGATTTTGACAACTGCTTTCACAGTCTGACGGTCTTTTAATAGTAGTTTTTGTTCATATTGGTTGTTATAGTCACAATGTTTCCATCTGAGTATTTGCACTTTGGTCTAACATTCTCAGAATATTAAACCAAATCCTTTATTCAATCTATGAGAGCAGATTGTTTTTATTCAAGTTTTCATACCCAGGGGAGATTTCATATTACTTAATGCTCAACAATCTTAATCACTTTTGTGCCGGTCACTTGCCTGTTTCTTCCATGGAACAAGAGCAGATAACTTTTCAGCACAAAAACAAAGAATTTGTTTAACAGAAAATTATTTTTATGTATAATTTTTCTCCAATTCTTTTTAAATGAAATAAATTTTATGAGAAATGATTAAAACCATTAGACATGATTGAATATTTTTTGTCAAAGGGTGTTTAATTTTTTGATAATTTTGTAATCAAGGGAGATGCTGATGACCCTGTTGAAATGCAGGTTTTATTTGACAGCAATTACTGATTTGTTCATTCGATTCATTGACAGTAATTTTCTAATTTTCAGATAATTACATACTGTGGATGATATTTTCTTCCAATTACTGAACTATTTTGATAATTTGGCATTTATTTTAACCCTATTTTAAGAATGAACATAATCAAGAATAGAAACTTAGGTTCCTACAGGCTTGTTGCATAAGGGGACCTAGAGGTTGCCTACCTGCATCCCTGGAAATCATTTATTCCCCACCCAATAAAAAATGATAGGAATTAATTTTAGTGTTCAAATGCTCACTTATGCCCCCACCCAACTTAACTGTCCCCGAAATTTAAAGTATTCTGACCTGAATCCCAATCTCAGATATATATCAAAGATCATTTATATGCTTCTTAATTGAAGATCTTATTTTCAGTGCTAATCATAAATTGGTGGTCTATCTATATACAAGCTCAGTATGTTAGAATTTTTGTCACATTTAGGCAGCAGGTGTGGAAAATTAATTGTCCAAGTAGTGTAGTAACAAATGACAGAAAGTGTGACATAGAAGCCTGAAGGTGCATAGTGATAGAGAAAGATACCTTTCAGAAACTAAGCAAATTATTAAGAGATAGGAAAATACTATTACAGAAACAAAAAAAAGAGTGCTGAGCATATAATAGCCAATCTAATGTTGAACAATTTTCTCACATATGAAGAAGAAAATTGAAGAAATAGTCATCGATAAAGAACCCAGTTCATTCATCCATTTACAAAAGCTTACTAGGTAAGTTATGCATTCTTTTTCTCTGCCCCTCTTGCCTTCAATATGTCATGTGGGTATCAAATTTTCCAAGATCTCTTTCCTCATTATGCATCCTAGAAATTTCAACTGATGTTAAGTTAAACTGTTCATTTTGTTTCCTTTTCCTTTAAAATTTTGTTGTTGCTCACATTTTTGATCCATGGTATGCTCAGCATCCTTCTGTAGAATCACATTTCTATCTTCACAAGTCTCTTCTTTATTTTTGATGAAATTGTCCAGTATTCACTGCCATAAAGGAGGACTGATATTACATAACAGCTCAGTACTCTTTTCATTGGTTCTAACAAAATTTTCATGTTTTTTACAGGGAAAAAATAGCACAAGAATCAAGACATTATGTATCACATATAAACCAAAGTAATAAAGATGGGTAGAGTGCATGGAGCCAGTATGTCATACTTATAATAACATCCCTAATGATCAAGATGAGAATTCTGAGAATACCATAGAGCATGTGAACTACAAGGAAGTTTTAAGGAAAATAAAAAAGTAAAGTAAGATTTTGTTTTGAGAAAAATAAAATTTCAGTGTTTACATGGAGATGTTAGAAGTAAAACATTGAAGTAGATTTTAAAAGGAACCCAAAACCCAATCTGAAACACGAAACAAGGATTAAATTTCTACTCCTGTTCAAAAGACTGGGGAGGAGTGTGAACTGAACAATAAGTAAACTTATCTACTCCAATTGAGAAAAAAATAGTAAATAAAATTTCAGAGTATAGGCAGAAACATTAAATGTATAGAGTCCAAGTAGACTTTAGAAGGAATCAGAAACCCAACTCTAAACAAGTTATGAGAAACTCCTGTTTATAGACTGAGGAGGAGGGTGAACCTATTTACTCCTATTGTGAGAAAAATAACATTTCAGAGTTTACCCAGAGACATTAGAAGTAAAGAGTTGAAGTAAAACAGCAAATGATAAAATAGATTTTAAGAAAAGCAATAGGAGGAAAAAATAGATGATGTAATGGAATAACCTGTCACCCCCATGAATGACTACACTATAGGTAGTAACAACCTATAAGTAGCTGTAAGTCAATAGCCTACAGAGACTAGCTGGAATCTGTTGAGTATGACTCAAACTTATGCAAGAACTACCGATCTTCCAAAAGTAGCACTCACTACTGGATTGACTTGCAACAACCTTGTGCATAACTGTTACCTTTATTCTTAGTGTACTGGTTTTTTACAATAAACCTTTACTTATTTTATCCACCTTGTTTTTCAAGTATATATTCCTATTAGTACAGAATATAATAGAAAAACTGAAAGATTACTGCCGCACTGGTATTAGCACTCTTTAAAAACAAAAAAATAAAAAAGAATTGGGTAAAAACCATTTTGAATCACCTGTGATAAACCAGAAATTAAAATCACCTTTAATAAACAGTTAATGACCACATGACTGGAATTAACCAATGAATGATGATTTCAATGTTATAAAAAGCCACATGTTATTCCCTGTTAGCCCAGAGTTATTCTTGGTCTTAGCAAAACTACTTAACCACTACTTAAAGTATAAACCTTCCCTAAGTCTGTGGAAAGTGTAAAGTATATGCTCTGTTTGCAAGAATGTGGGTGAATGCTCATCTCTGTCTCAGTACAGGCACATCAGCCTTCTCAGTGTCATTAGCAAAGTTTTTGAATCTATAATCAACAAGGTTTTTTATCACCTCAATAGGAACAACCACTTGAGCAACCAGCAGTATAACTTTTGATCCGTCAGTCAACTGCTGATATACTGTCATTATTCACAAAATCAGTGGGGCACTAGACAACAAATACATCTCAAGGACAATAGCATTAGATATTTCAAAGGACTTTGACATGGTGTGATGTCAGGGGTTAAGCACAGGCTCTCAAGTTATGGAATCACTTGAAGAGTCTTCTCATTTATCAAGTCCTTCCTAATGGGTAGGTTCATGAAAGGAGTTGTTAATGGCCAGTCCTCTGAGGACTGAGTGATCAATGCAGGCATCTCTGAGCAGACTGAATTTTCAACTTTCTATCTGGAGCTACCCAGTCTTCATTTTCCAGTCATGATAGAGGCCAAACGTAACTCCACGTCCTTGTGGGTGATGAAGTATTTTCTACTCTAAAACCCCTTTCCTACAGACAAAACATTGCAAGACTCTTGCTGCTCTATTGTTATTTCCATAAAAAGTGTTCAAACAAACTATATTCCTTAGTTCCACTTGTTCTGTTCACGGCTAAAATCCGCCATGCCATGCACATTTTAGCAAACCATCCTCATTCCCTTTGTATTCCATAGGTGAGATCTAAGTTCTGTTACTATGGTTCACTCATAATAATGTAGAGATAACAACATGTGGTAGAGATAACAACATGTGGTAGTGACTGTCTATATCTCTGAGATGAGGTATTTTGAAAAAAAAAAACTTGAAGAGCTGTGTTGAAATAACCGAGACATCTGGAAGAGGCATGGAACGTGGAACTAGAACAATCTACCCAAGTGGACAAAATAAAGGGTTCTGTTTGAAATTCCTATCACTTGAGGAAGGCCAGAGCATAAACGTTGTGAATATGGCAATGAAGATGAGGATAATAATCCGAATAATATAATTAATGCAAATGTGGTAGTGAATCCCCATATTTATTCCAAAACTAAAACTAAACTATAATTCAGAACATGAATCATGTCATGTAATTTAGCTACATCAACCATGTTAGTCAACTTAAACATTGCTGGTGACTTCTTGTGAAGAATATAGTCCTATGAAAATAGTTATTGAAGCAATAACAATCTCAGATGAGGCTCCCAACAAGTCTGCAATCTGTTCACAACCTTTGATCCATTCAGTTTGAATTTCTTTTTTTTTTTGTCATCATTTCTTTTAGATTTGATGAATTAAAAATCTCTACTAGAGATGCATTATCAGACTTGAACTTCAGGCAGCCTTGGTAATTGAAATTGCTTCACTAAATGCAAGATTCTCTGAGACTAATAAACTTTTTGTTACCAAGTCAAGTTTTCTTCATGACCAACATATAGGGGCCATTTTGTTCTTCCTACCACAGACAAAGATGATAAAACTACCCTGTGAAGATCCATGGCATAAGTGGCATCAGAATAACAAACAAGATTCAGTTCTGGGAGTTTTCCCAGTTCTGGAAAAGATATAGAACCTCTCTTAGATTTTAACTTATTTTATTAGCCTCAGAGAACATCTTCATTTTAGGATGTTTACCAGTATTGCTCTTCTACAGACATCAAATGATACACCTGGTTGTGTATGAGTAGATGCCCACATCATTTGGCCTGTAAGTCTCTTCAATTTTGCTCTCTCATCTTTACTCAACTCATTTTTCTTCTCAAGGACCTTCTCTTTTTTATCTCTATGGATAAAATGGATGATACAGAAAGATCTTGATGTATAATGATTCCATTATTTAACTTCCATTTTTGATAAGTTCTTACCTTGAATATCTTTTTTAATTCCGTGATCATATTTTCTGAAATGATTCATTTCAACAGAATATAAAGTCATCCACATGCATAGGCAGAATACCAATCAAGTTGACAGGTGCATCATATCAAAGAAATAGTGCATTATCATAGGCACTCTCTATTCGTTTCAGATTATTTCATTTTTGGTTAACCTTCCTGTACTATAAACAGGGCATGTCATTTAAGCCATAGATACATCTCTTCAACTTCCACACTTACGATTATGGACACACCAGACGGTGGTCTAAGACTTCTCTCTCCAGTATGTCACCCTGCAGAAATGCTGAGGTGAAATCAAGGGTATCAACCTGCCAACCAATAACGGAGGCTGTCAACATCACAAGACGCATAGCTTTACGGTTGCATGTTGAAGAGTTCGTTTTTAAATTATAAGAGTCCTTTTCATAACCATGTGAAACAAAATGGACTTTCATTATCTTTTTATTATCCTTGTATCTCTCAGACATCACCCATCTTATTGATATACATTTCTGACCAGTGTAGGGTAAACATTCATATATCACATGATTTTTCATATTTTCTGCTTCTTTATTTATTGAATCAATCACATCTTAAACATCTGTGAGCAAAACTACATATTCTTGCTTATTTTGATTATTTGCCCTATCTCACTTAGAGTAGTTCCATTGATCCACATGATCCAAATTAATACAGACAGGATTTTCATTTTCTTCCTTGGTATTATATTCAGCCAACAGCCATATTTTCCAGTTGATTTTGGCTGTATACTCATAATCTTTCCACTCTTCCATTCATCACTTCCACTTATTTTAACTTGGTTTTTCAGTGTTGTCTTTCAGTTCTCCACTATTACCGTTAGGTCTCTTATTATTATATTCTTCTTCATCTTCCTCACCCAGGACTTCATTTATCTCATCTGATTAATTCTTATATTCTATCTTTGTTTTCTTGTTTTTTGTTATTGACTTTCATCAAGTGACAGGGATGTATCCTTTAAAATGCTCCTCCATATCTGATCAATACAAACTGCCCTTGTTTATCCAATACTTCAGCAGGACCATGCCATCCTTTGTAGTTTTGTTTTCTATAATAAACATTATCACCAGTCAAAAAAATCTTCAGCCACATAAGTCCTCATATTGGATTGCAATGCTTTCTGGAGTTTTCACTTGCTTCAATTTCCATAATGCCACATGTAGAGAATTTAGATTTACTCTAACCATGTCACTAGTTGTTGCAGACTCCAGTGCCAGTAACTTACCAGTCAAAATCAAGGGCATGTTTACATTGAAACCAAATACAAGTTCATTAGGTCTATGTCCTGAGTGGTTCTGAAATTAATTTTTGGCACTAACAGCCCAAGCCAGAACAATTTCTGGCTCACATTTCTCATCTTCTAATGCTTTTTTCATTGGTTCTGCCACTATCAGATTGCAGCATTCTACAGTACCGTTAATAAATGAACTTTCCATAACAGTAGTACAGGTTTCAATGTTTAATTTTTCATTCATCTGTCAGTAACTTTCATTATTAAACTCTCCCTTGCTGTCACTCAAAAACCACTTGGGAGCTCCAAAATAGTATATTCACATTAAAAATATCTTGGAATCAATTTCTTTGCTCTTTTTGGTTTTAATCAGTCTGGCAATGGAGTACCTAGTGGCTGTGTCAATTAGGTGCAGAATCCAAGATTGATTATGTCCATGCTTCTTTAAATCAAGACATACTGTATCATTGAATTTGTTTCTAAGATGCAATCCTACCACTGGTTAAAGCTGGTATCTTCTAAACTTCAGGCAAACCAAACAAGAATCACAGACATTAAAGATTAGATCCAGAAACCCCTTTTCATGAAAATTTCTACTACTTTTAACAGAAGATATCAGTTCTTCTTTTGATGCATGTGCAAATTGCCTATGCAATTTGTCAACCTTCTTTCTTTACTCCACTTTAGAGATTTTATATAAAGGGAAGACTGTAGTGTCCAGAAGAAGTAGTTCTCAATTTTAGAGATTTACCTAAAATCCAACAGCAGTCATTTTTAAAGTCCAACACAATTACAGCAGTTTTAATTGATTTGTGGTTGAGTAGCATTTTTCACAATGTCAGCTTCAATGTAAGCTCTGACACCTTTTACATCTCCTATAGTCACAGGAAGTTTAACTGCATTAGTAGATTTTGCCTCCATTCTATCTCCAAAACAAAAGGTCAAGTTAAACTTTGAAATTTTCACTAGATTTTTATCTTGGTCACTTAATGTGTGAAAAAATACATTGAACCAAACTTCTCCAGCAACTGTTGGTGAACATGGAGTGTCTAATACTACCATAGCAATTGTCTCTTTCCCATGATTAGACATTTTTATATTAGATTCTGGAACTATGGCATCATTTATCAATGTCTGATAAGGTATATCGATGTTAAATAAGGTCATATGTACCTGGTCCGATTCAACAACAGCATCAACATCATTCCTAGAACTAAAAAATTTTTGGATAAAAGGCTTAGTAGAGTTGCATTTGAAACATTGCATAATCTTATCTTGTTTAACTGTAAGATTTGACTTACTTCTATAAAAACTCTCTTGACAAAGCTTTTGTCCTTTGTTAATACTATATTCACCATTTCCATTTCTTCTTTATTAGTCAGAATGGTGTTGTATTCAGATGACAAAATGTCAGCAAACACTTTCTTTAACATGTCTTTCATAGATGTATATGTTAGATTTCCACACATGGTTCTTACTAACTTTTAATTCACCTAAGATACGTTCACCTCACTTAATACCAAAAAAGGCCTAATTCCAAAGTTTCATAATTTCTAATACAAAATGTAATAACATACCAAAATGTCATTTATATTAGTTCCAGCTACTCTTCTTTAAGAATAAAAGTCTTTAAATGCCATATATACCACTGTGTTCTTGTCACGTAAATAAATTTTGTCCAGTTCATCTAATAATTTTTAAAGAATCTCCTCAGCTGATATCCATGATGGTTGAATGTTGAACACATTCATGTATGTTCAGAAGCAATGATAAAAATGCTGCTAGGCCTTGTTTTTCTTTTGGCAAGTCTGTGTATAGAAACCAAATCTGTATATCCTGTTTCCATTCTGCAGACAAGTCCTCGCCTTGTAAAAAAGGTGGTGTTTTTTTTTTCTTTTAAGAGAAGCCATCTTTCTTTTAAAGTAAGTTGAACAAGTATTTCTGTCACATGATAAATGAAAGCTCTTGCTACCAATGTAAGTATGGTTCACTCAAAACAATGTAAAGATAACAACACATTACAGTGAAGCACCATGTTTATTCCCAAACTCATTCATTCTATCAAAACAAGGAAGACAAATGTGTATCAGAATTAGACAATGCAAACTTTTTCCCCACAAACTGCTAATTTGTGGAACCGGCTCCCATGAGTCTACAGTCTTAACCTGTTCAAGTCTAAGGTTAACAGTGTTCCGCTTTCTTTGTAAACCTGTACATTGAGTGGCTCTTGGGCCATGTACAGAATGAACATTAGTGTAAAAAAAGGTTTTTACATAGGTAAATGTCACTGGCACTACACTTGATCAGTTTTGAATTTAGAGTTGTCCTCTTAGACTGGTTGCCAGTCAAATCTAGAGAGCTCTGTCTGCACTGATATTTAACTCCTAGATAGGGGGAGAAGAAGAGATGGAATCATACTTCTCCAAGGGAGTTTAGTTGAAAGTAAATGCAACGGCACCAATTCAACACATGCTAATCCATTTTGTACTCTTAAGCACTACATGATTGTCATATCCTTAGCACACACAAACATATATATATATATATATATATATATATATGTGTGTGATATTATTTGGTAATCTGTATGAAAGAGGTTATAGATCCAGAGAGAGCTCGATGTAATAACAGAGCAAATAATATATATATATATATATATATATATATATATATATATAGTGTATTAGGGCAGCAGATCATTATTCAAACATATATTGTTAAATATAACAGACAACAAATGTCTATTATGTTTGGAGCCATTCTAAACTTTGTATAGTTGCTTTAATTTCAGGAGAAAATAAAGACAAAAATTGTCCAACATTTGGATATTTTTTTTTATTATGCTGTTCCTTGATTTAAGCTTTTGGCTCACATGGGGCATCTTCAGAGAGGTTATATGAACATTTAAACAAAGATAGTCACCATCAAAGATGATAGTCTGTTATTTTGATACAGAAGATTGCTATGCAACGATAATGGTCATGGAATAGCAGACACAAGTTGTAAATTCATGTGAAGCTGCTGACCTCCATGTGACCTGTTACTGAGAGAATTCCCGACCAATTTAAATTTTATTCTTTAAATTTTTATTCATGAATCATTCATACAAAAAACAAATATAGAGGTTAATGATTTAAATGGCGAGAATACAAAAACGCAGAACCTTAAAATTTAAATTCAAACTCAACGTTGCGACTGCACGTTCCAAAACAATGACACATTTCTCATAGCATTTTTTTGGATTACATCTCTATTTTCGTTGTCCTCTTATTACTGAGAAGTAAAAACAGGAACAAAATCTACTTCCTTACCTGATGATGTCTGTAGGAACAGACGAAAGCTTGTAAAAAATTAAAAAGACCTTATGCAACTGGAATTTATAAACGGGGATCATATGATTCATATACAGGTTCGGGGTTGATGTATCTTATTTATATTGTTTGCGATGAAGTATTCTTGCCATTTAAATCATTAACCTCTATATTTGTTTTTTGTATGAATGATTCATGAATTTATAAATTATATTTGCACCTTTTAATTGATATATATATATATATATATGTATGTATATCCTTTTATTAGGTATATTGTTCTGTATATAAATATATATAAAATTATTTTGAAAATGTTGAAATATTCAACCAAATATTGTTACAAGTGGTGACCTTCTTTCTGTTGCACACTAATATATAATTTGTATATCTTCTGTGTATCATCAAAGCATCAGTTTGCAGCAGAACAACTTCAATTTTAAAAAAAGATTGCAATCTCACAAAAAGATAGAACTGCCTAATTCTGAGTTATGAATGACCAATAATTGTGACAAACCATTGAAAGAAAAGGAAGTCTGAAAGATGCTAGCAGAGATGTCCTATATGTGAGAAGTCAGGTAAGTTTTCTAGCATTGGTTGATGATGATTTACTGGTAATGATTTTCAAAGCTACCATATTTTCATTGCTCTAACACTTTCACATTCACATTCTAAATAGTTTTTACACAATCTCTTTTTCAATGTTCTCGCTTGATGGACAAAGTGGAACTCTTTGGATATTAGAAAAGAGAAAAAAACTACATAGTCTCCATCTTGTTGGAAAATTACATAAGTGATTTTAGACTCCTGTTGAAAATAAATGAACACATTTTAGCAATTTTGTTTTGTTCTTTAACAATGTTTTAAAAAATTTCTTTTTTTTTTATATTTTGGAAGGAAAATGAAAAAAATATTTCCTAAAATACAGGCAAAAAGAAAATAATATAGTTTACAAAAGCAGTACAAAAGAAAATTGTTTAGCTTCAAACTTTTTATGAATTATTTGGTAGCAGTTAAAACATATAATCTTTGGATTAATAGAGAAAATAATTGAATATATAGTTTTTGACCTGAATGCATTGAGTCAAGCAGAATCTAAAGAGATTTCCACATTATAGAATTAAAAACATGATACAATTTTCAGCATAACTTTATGAAGACAAAATGGGAAAAAATCATTGAGTGAAGGAGAGAATAGAGTGATGCTAGATTCCATTTTTACACTATTATTTTCAGCTATCTAAAAATGTACATGATACATTCTAGTCTAATGTTGGGAAGAAATAAATAAATATCTTTTATTATTTTGCTATATTGAGCCAACATTGTGAGCAATAACATAAAAATTATAGAGATTTTTCTTGCTGAAAGAAACAAGCTAGAAACATGAAACTTTCAGAATATTTGTAGAAGATCTCAAAAAATATGTACCTGAATTTAAAATCAAGAATAAATGTTAAGATTTTTATTTAATGACTGATAATAATTTGAAATTTTCATTCTGTTTTTGTGATGAATTTGGTTCTTTGTATTGAAATGAATGCCAAGGAAAAACTAAAAAGTATTTGGCCTGAGTAAGAAAAGATTTAAAAAAAAATTATGTTTGGTTAGATATTAGAGAAACGGTTGTGCCAAGAGATTTTCAGTAACCCCTCAACTACAAGTAGAATGACAAAGAGCCATGAAACATCCATTCTATTCAACATATTCATAACACACTTAGTATACTGTTTTACTAGTTTCTTTAACACTTTCAAAAAGAATTCTGATATTTGGTTATTGAAAGAGTGATTTTGCAAATTAGGTCAGGTCTCCAAAATTTCAGCACATGCGCATATGTGTGTGTGTGTGTGTGTTTATATATATGAAAAAATATAGTCTTAAGGTGTGCTATATTTATGGGATAGTGCGTAAATATAAAAGTGAACATTTAAGTCAACACTTAGAAGCGACAGTCTGTTTCATGCTAGATGCAATCATCACGCCTGACAATTGTATCTTGCATCAAACAGACTGTCACCTCTAAATGTTGACTTCCATGTTCACTTATATATATATATATATATATATAGTACAGGTAATAAATCTGTTGGTATATAATACAAGTGGATCTTAATAATATATAGATATTAAAACTGATCCACAAAAAGAACTCTGTGTGTTTCTTATAACAGAGCATGTAAATTACATAACAGAGAAATCCTAAATTACCTCATGAGTATAGACTATTTCAACTAACACAAAATGTGTCAGCCTTATTCAACTCAGATGGTGGACTGTGTTCATTGTCGGAACTAAAGATTTAAAATTTAATATTTAACAAAGACTGCAGTTGAAAACTTGATACAGAGTCAACCCATAACATAGCAAACAACACAAACATATATATATATATATATATATATATATATATATATATATATATTTTCTAAATGTCTTTCAAGCAGTTATTAATGTATCTATTATCAGAGGTTGTGCCTCATTTTTATTTTCAAGATAATTTATAATTCATTATCAGAATCTCAACACATATTTTGCTACTAAATCAACACAGTATACATATATCAATATTTCCTTAAAATTTAGGCTTTTTTTTATTTTTCATGACAAATTATTGAACTTAATAATAAAAATGTGTGTGTATATTTTTTTACTGATGCTCCATAGAAGCAAACTAAAATATTTATTTTTTTCAGTTTCAAAGATACTTGACCTGTTTCAGGAATTGATGGCTGAGACATGAATTGCAAATACATCTTTGAAAGAAACAATTGAAAAAAAAAGTCCTGAATGCAGTGAATAAAGATTTTTGAAGTCAGAAATACAAAATTATATTATGAATTAATAAAATGGTTACATTGATTTCAAACAATTTGTCCTAAGATTATAAGAGCATAAAAGTTGTCCTGTTTATTCAAACTGATTTATAGGGAAGAACAGTTATAAATTTTGTTTCATATGTGACCAATGGTCTACCTGCTAAAAGACCTAAAAAAAAAAGGAAAAAATAAAGGTAGGTGGGTTATTAATAGCAAAACAAAAATAAAAATATGAAACTCAGAAAGAAGACAAAAAAAGCAAACATTTACCTAATTGGTAAATGACAGTGCTCAATGCTGAGACTAACCTGACAGAGCAAAAAATGCTTCACAGTGTCAAACTTTAATGATGTACAGCTTGAGTCACTATATATATATATATATATATATATATAGTATGCACCAGGTATTTGAGAACATGTTTAGTGAGCCATAAATGGAAGATGTAATGTTATGTGATATGTATTTTAACATTCCCATTTCTCTTTCAGATCATATATATATATATACATTGCTGCACGTATGTGAAACCTGTGGGTCACACTTACCAGAGATACATGAAAAGGCTGGAACAAATTTACCAAAAGAGTCACTGAAGTATATTAGGTATCCACATGCAAATTGACATGATATTCTGAAATGCAGTCTACCAGTAGAGACTCTGGTATATCAGCACCAGTTATGAGGCAGTGGTCATGTGGTTAGGATAAAGGAAAGTACAATCTCTTAAGTAGTTTCTCTATAGTGAAAGAAAAAGACCAGTGCACAAGTTGAAATTGAGGCATAAATATTGCTTTCAAGAACACACTGCAAAAAGCCAGCATTATGCTCTAAAGCATTCATCTTAGAATATTCTAGTACATCTTAAAGGAAAGCAGAGTATAAGGGTAAGAGAAAATTTGAACAGAATCATGTTGATTGTTTTTCTTTATTTTAAGGTATATCAAGCACAATGGGTTATTTAATACTAGCAATATTTTTAGGAATGTATTCATTACAGGTAAAAAAAAATTTCTTCAAAAATGTATTGCTGGGAAAGTAATTTTTTTTACAAAAATGTATTGCTGTTAATATTCTTTTTTTCAAAAATGTATTGTTGTTACTTTTACTACAAAAATGTATTTTTATACTTTCATAGTGTTTTGATCCCAGTTTAAGGGTTAACTATTTGCTCATAGCTGGGACCCTAACAGGTGCTACCAGCCCAGGTCAGGGTGGAGCTGGCAATGACAAAATTGAGAAGTGGATTCACACTCCTTAAAATCTCCCAATCATAGGCCTTGCTGCCAGATGTAGTTTTTTTTGTTATACACAGGATGAAGAATGATGTTGAACATGAAATACTGAAGAGATATGTAAGTTCCTTGATATTAATTTTCATGAAAATGTTGGCACAGAATTTGATCTAATGTCTAATGAATGTCATTGCCTCCGAAGAGCAGACTACAAAAATCATCAAAAGCACCAAACACACACAGTGAAGTCATTCCATATATGTTATGTGTTATTTCTATTTGCAGAGATCATAAAAAAGGGCATGCCTTAGTTGTTGGACTAAAATGTCATATGAAAGCTCACTAAAACATTAATGTAACAACTCCAGCAAAAGACATCTAATGCTGCCACATCTATGCAAGAGAATGGAAGACCTTAGTAGGACTAAAAAGTCACACCTGTGCAGTTTGTGTCTGACGATCAATCAAGCGATGACATGACTCAAAATTGAGTTGAAGCCGTCATCAAGTATACATGTACGAGTCATACCTTACTTATCTCAGCAGAAACTACGACAATTAAAGATAGCAAAATAACATCTTTGGATAGTACAAATTTGCACTGACAAAACAAAGTCACCAATACTGACTGTGCATTTTCAAAGCATTGTTCATTTTATGGGTTAACAACTGTGCAAATTCACCTGGATCATAACTTGTTACCACATAACTCTCACAACTGCTGAAATATATTAACACCTCCCTAACTGTGCTCACATCCATTGTTTGTTTACCATAAATATTCAGCAAATGTCAATGTATGTACTTCTGGACTTTCATGTTAGATGATTTTTTTACCCATTCTGCAGTCAAAGGCAACAAAGAAAAATGTTGAGAAGTATCAACTTATACTGTTATAGCACCAATATACACATATATGATAGCACCAATATACACATATATGATAGCACCAATATACACATATATGATAGCACCAATATACACATATA
>CAHIKZ030001669.1:192500-317500 GCA_903632075.3 Acanthosepion pharaonis | reverse complement strand
GTAAATGTCCAAATTGCTGTTCTAAATACTTTTAGCAAATCTATGAGCCAATTAGAAGGGTTTTGGTTAATAAATTAACTGAAACCTCTTAGAACAAACAACCATTTGGACAATTCCTGTAAACATATACAGGAATTGTCCAAAAAATTAATAAATATCTAAAATATTTCTTACACACAAGAAAAGTACAATAAAAAAAATAATAAAAGTACCTTGACAGTCATTTCTAATGAAACCTGTATTAGAGAGGGATTGCTTCCCAAATACACACACATATATATATATATATATATATATATATATATATATATATAGATGCCAAGACAGGCACATGCACACAAGTATATATAATATTAAGAAAAAAAATTGAATATCTGTCATCAGATCTAAATTTTTGAATTTCGGTTGTATGAGTCTCCTTAGACCTAATTTGACCTCTTTTGCCTCATATTTTTTATTCTATTTACCAAACATAGGAGGAATTTTTAGATTATTGAAATATTTAAATAACCAAACTTTATTATTATGAAACAGCATGCTGTCCATAAATTGAAAGATTGATTTGGAATGTCCATCGCTACTTGGACTTTATTTGTCATCAATAATCACCTGAATATATAGTGGTATTAAAGAAGCCAACCTGTAGTACTGCTTGGTTATGATGAGTGCCCAGGTAGATTCATTAGCAGCCTTGAGTTTTGTCCAATTGCTAAGACACAAACTGACCATCTTAATTATGTCCGATTAATTTTCACTGGTTTTCAAAGTCAGGGATTTGCCAAGCCAAGGTAGCACACTTATATGATGATCAGCAAAACATGTTGCAGTTGATTTGGTTTGATATACAAGAGTGAGATCCTGCTGAAATGTCAATTCCAGATCAAAAAATAGATTCTCCACTGATGGAATCCTGGAGTGCTATGTGGTCTCTTGGTAGACTGATGTATTAACTGCAATCCCAAGCAAATATAAGAAGACTACCTCTACAGATAACATGGTATCTCATACAATCCCTGACTGTGGGAACTTGCCACTGAAGTTCAAACAACTAGGTTTTCAGGTATCTTGGGTCTTCCTCCAAACACTGTAACCTTTATCCCAAGAACAATAAAAGATTTACTCTCATCAGAAAATTAAAAAACAAACTTTCAACCATTGAACAACATTTCTACATCTCCTTGGCTTATATCAGTCCGAGTTGATGTTACCAATTTTTGAGAAGAGAATTGATTATGGGTACTAGAATCTTGTACCTCATTTCCAGAATTTATCTGTCCACAGTAGCCCTTGATACCCTTGTTTCTGTTCACTTTCTATGAATCTCATGTAAATTGTTAAATTCACTCTTCTTGATGGTTTCCTCAAGGCAGTGGTTATCCCTCTTGCTGATTGACCTCTTTCAAACAAACCTTCATCATGTGAATGGTGTTCCTTTGAGAATAGAACTGAAGAGAACAACCAACCTTTTCAAAAACAAATTTTTGTGCCTCTAACATTTTGTGAAGTATGTCAGTGCTTGTCTTTTGGATAACTGTTAAATTAAAAGCTTCTCACATGATTATAGAAAGAGATTTCTTAGTAAAACAAAATGAATAAATTCATTAAATTATTAGATAATAATATGATTTTTATGCTTACATATTTTGAGATATTTGATTTTAATCCTGTCATGAAAAAAACATTAATACTTGGCCAATTTAAGTCTACAGAGACTAATACAATAAAAATTTTCAAGTTCAGACATCATAACTTTTCATATAATTTTCAAACATTCAGTTTCTAATCATCTTTAAAAAGAAATTAATGAGAAAATAAAATTTAGTGTGAAATTTCATATACCAGAAAGTAATGCACACAAATAGTACATATACATATATAATATAAAAGGCTCAAACACTAATATTCTATGGTTATAATTTATTACATTGGAATTGTAATCATGATCCAAATCATCAGACCTACAAATTCAAAAAGAAAAGATTTCTTTTTGAATTTGTAGGTCTGATGATTTGGATCGAGATTATGATTCCTGGACATTGAGTTCTTCCTGGATTCTATCCTCTTGGGAATTTATATATATATATTGACTACTAATATTATCTCTCTCTCTCTTTCTATATATATATGTATGTATATGTATGTATTGGGAAAAAATGTATGACAAAATGAAAAAAATTGAATATCTGACATCAGGAAAATTTAAATTTTTGAATTTTGGTTGTATCCTTTGACCTAATCTGATATCTTTCTCTTAACATTTTTGCTTCTCTCTAGCAAAATTGAGAGGAATTATAAAAATCAGCCATCTAAGATGTTTAGAATATTTAAATAACCAAACTTTATTATTGTGAAACATCATAGTGTCCATAAACTGAAAGATGGGTTTGGAACCTCCTTTGGCATCAATGATCACCTGAATATGTAGTGGTATTGAAGAAGTGGTATTGGTTGGTTATGATGAGTGCCCAAGTAGATTCAATAGCAGCCTTGAGTTTTGCCCAATTGCTAGGATACAAACTGACCATTTTAATTATGCCAAAGAAGCACTATTATGTGATGATCAACAAAACATGCAGTAGTTGATTTGGTTTGATATGCAAGAGTTAGGTACTGCTGGAATGTCAATTCCATATCACAAAATAGATTCTCCACTGAAGTGCTCAATAGTCTCTTGGTGAACTGATGCACAGACTGCAATCCTGAGCAAATTTAGTCCGATGAAGTCCTAAAGGACAAATTATTCCATTTTATCGTACATTTTTTCCCTCGATATATATATATATATATATATATATATATATATATATATACAGATATTCATGCTTTATGTGGTCTTCTTAGCAAAACTTAGATTACATTGAATCAGGAAAGAGAGTCATGATAGTGATAATTCCTATGTGTTTATTGTCTATATCTATAAAAGCTTTATTCCTGATACTGAACACTCTTCTTCAAGACAAATAAATTTTAAACTATGAGCCTCTAGAAACCATGCCTGATTCCATTATCATCATCATCTTATGAAGGCCTTGTTGGAGGCAACACTGGTATTTTGTTGTTTGTGCAGTCTTCTATGTGCCATGATTCTTCAGGAAGTTGGTGATCATGGCTCTTCACAATTTTTTGTACTCTGTAGTTCTTAGTAGTAAATTTTGTCTTTTTGTTATCTCTCCTAAACTATTTTATACTATCCATTTACAGAAACTTGTTATATAGGTTATGCACTGTTTTCCTCTATCCTACTTGCTTTCATTTTGTCCTGTGAGTGTCAAATTATCCAAATCGTCTTTCATCATTATGTGCCTTAGAAATTTTAAAGGTCTCTTTCTGATATTAAGTATAAATGTCTTTTTATTTTTGATATGTTGACACACACACACACACACACACACACACACACACAATATACATATATTTTTTAGATAATAATGGTTTAGTGATAAAATTTTACTAATTAATCCATAGCTAGGGGAGAAGATGTAGATTCATAGCTTTTCAATGAGAATTTGTGCATAAATAAATATAAGGAAACCAACTAGAATTGGAACTTGGCTCACCAATTAACAATTTTGAGCCATGAGAATTTAGAACAAAAAATATTAAACACTATTGTGTTTAAACTCATTGTTTATTTACAAGAATAATTTTATATTTACAACATTCTAAAAACTAATACAACTGTAATAAAACTAATGCAATGCAGTATTTATCATTTACCTATTTATAATTAAAAGTTATTTAAATGTGTAAACCAATGATAAGGAAATATTTATTATTTACCATTTTATAAAGTTTGAATCAGTTGGCAATTAGCCGATGTTTTGCCAACCATTCCAATAAACAATCTAATAAAGAAATAGTGCAAATAAACAATCTAATAAATAGTGTTTAGTAATTTTGTTATCAATTCTCAAGAACAAAGAAAATGTATAAATTCATCATCATTTTTAAAACAATAAACATTGCCGAAGTGTGAACATAGTTAATGTTATAGTATACCTACACACAATAATGGGTATGACCGCATTCACATAAATACAGTAGTAAATATTGTATGTTGGTCAGCAGTTGGAAATTCATTGTGGCATTCACCTGACTCAGTTCTAGCAGTTGGCTACTTCTACGTGCTGCTGGCGAATCTTATATGTGTTGTTCGTGTCCTAAGTATTATTATTCATTACCAACCTTCGTTTGATTATTCTATTCAGAAAGCTTCTCTAGGTTACAACAGTTAAAAAAAATGGTCTCATGGGAAAAACCATCCTTTTGGCATTCTGTCTTATTGTGGGCACATTTATCTGTGTTTGCCTAATTTTTTTCTCAAATTTGAGTCCCTATTATACTGCAGTGATATTTGTTAACCCTATACTCTGAGAGACAATCGACATGAGAGATGACTCATTTCTGGTCATGTATAAAATACTATCTTGCTCAAGATAAAACAAATGGCAATTTACAAGCATGCATCAAGTTTTTTCAGACAATAAAATAAAATTTCATAATGGATATGTTACATTTTGATAGAAATTTGTTTGAGAGAAAATGTTTTTAACAAATATAACTGAAAATTGTGTTTATTGAGATATTTCAAGGAATAAAAACCATAAATCAAATTGTCTTTTTTGAAAAAAGTAATTTTAATACTACAGAATCTTCCACTTTTTGTTTGCATCTCAAGTCAACAACAAATATCTTTCACACATATCTTTATAAATTCAATGTCTCAAAGAATGGCAACCTTCAGTAAGCATTTGCCATGAGTGGTGCTTGTTCTCTGTACAGGTTTTTCTTTAGAAAATAAATAAATAAAAATAGTTCTAGGATGAAGAGCTATAATTTACATAATTTACATACAGACTATTGATCTGACCTTTGTCCTTATTATCACATTTCAGCTGCTTCTTCATTTGTCTGTTGATCCAACTAATTTTCAGAGAATTTCAAATGAAACCCTTCATTTAATCTATGAGAGTAGATTGTTCTCATTCTACTGTTCATATTGTGTTTTGTTCTTTTTTTAGTGAGGTTATTGCTTACTCTGTTTCCACTGTGTCTAAATCTGTACTATCCAGCTCAAGGATTAAACTCATGATTACTATGCCACTAAATTCATAAAGCAATGTTTTAATTGACTAAGATATTTTTCGGACAATAAGTGAGCAGTGCTAAAAAGAAAAAGACAAGATATGACCCCAAGATGGACAGCAGAACAAGAAAAATCTTCAGATTAAATAAAGGAGCCAGTTCATAATTCCTGAAGAAGGCCAGAGGCCACAGTGGCAGAAATGTGATAAGATGAAAATATTAATCTGAATATAAATAATATAACATTTTTTTCTGTTCAGTAATATGCCACAAACAAATTTCTTCATGGACTTCATATCCTGATGACATCATTGTCTATACTTGTCAAAGCTGGGAAAATCTCATATATCTTATTTTGGGGAGATATACAGCCCAGAAAATTCCTGAATGGTAAAAGCAAAATTATGTTTCCCTAAAAGAAACATTTGGCATTTATTGACCAAACAGTGCATAGGATAGTTATAACTCTGAGTAAATATTTATTTACCTTTAAATTTATCTTTTATATTATTTATAAATCTTCACAAGATTTGATTCTTGAACCTTCCATCCTTACAAGTCCAAACCTTTTGAACATTGATTGAACCAGTCCTACTGTATGGATCAGAAACTTGGACAGTATCTGCTTGTCTTGAAAGACAACTGAGTGGAACATATATAAATCTACTTAGAAAAATCTAGAACATTAGTTGGAGTCCCATGCCATGCTTAACACAATTTACAGAGAACTGGAACCAATCTCTCTTGAGCTCAAACAAAATTGATTATAGTTTGTGAGCCACTGTCACTGAGTAGACAAGGAAATCATTTCATCCTTACTCCTACAGCACATTATATTTCTCAAGTAAATTTTACAGATATATCAACAGTAGAAAAAAAATAGATAAGCTTCTGTTGGTCAGTCAAGCTGTTAACTTGTCAACACCTTTAATAAACAACTATCACCACATTAAAAATGCTTTTCTGCAATATTTTAAACTTTTCCAATCAGATTAATTAAATTTTAAATCAGCTAATATTCCTCAAATAAAGTTTCAGAAAAGTATATATTGTTTTGAAAATTTTCTTAATAAAGAGAATTACATTGTGTTAAAAGATAGCTAAAAATGCTAAAATCACAGATTTTAGCAATTTCAAAATGAAAACTCCTTCCAGTCAATTTTAATTAGTTTTGAAATAAAGGCAAATTATTTTGTTTATTGGAATTATTAAATTTAACCTATTAGTTGGAAATTAAGACTAAAAATAAATGATTCAAGAAAGATTTTTCATTTTTAAAAATTTATTTGAAATGTTTGGTATCATGTTTCTGTGTTTTTACCTAGTTAAATGTGTTACACCTGTTGTTGTGGTTGGAAGTGTTAAAGTGATGTGATGTTTGTTCTTTGGTAAAGTTCATTGTTTGTGATTTGGTAGCACCAGTCTACAATTACTGATCAAGGACTGTCTTCTTTAAGACATAGAGGATTCATTGACTTGAAGCCATTTTTAATAATACATCTGAGACAACAGTTGTAAATAGATAATAGTTTAAAACAAATCTGTGGTTTTTTATATATATATCCAAGCACTCACAGAAAACTTAGGATAGATAAATATCCTAGGATTTTCCACAAGGTTAAGAGAATAATTTCTCAACAAATTCTGTATTTTTTAAATGTAAAAATGAAGATTTTCAGCTAGAATATTTTTATATGAAGAGATACATTTGGATACAATAAATTCTTGAACTATTTGTTTACACTTAATGAAGATTTATTTTCCAGTAAGTAAACACATGCATGCAAATATAAATACAAGTGTATATATATATTCCTATATACATGCACCCAAGACATATGCACACACATCCAACTACAAATATATATATCTTTATACACACACAAACACATACATATATCTTTGTAGACACACACACACATATGCACAAAGATTCAACTACATATATATATCTTTATATTCACTCATACATACATACATACATTTATACACTCATACATCTTTACATACACTCATACATACATATAACTTTACATACACTCATACATACATACATACATACATATAACTTTACATACACTCATACATACATACATACATACATATAACTTTACATACACTCATACATACATACATACATATAACTTTACATACACTCATACATACATACATACATATAACTTTACATACATATATCTTTACATACACTCATACATACATACATACATACATACATACATACATATATTATATATATATATTATATAAAAAACATATAAAACAATATCTTACAAACCAAACTTCTTAATGTCATTCAGACATAAAACTCATTTTTATTTTCATACATACATACATATATCTTTACATACATTCATACATACATATATACATATACTTAATGACCAGCTAGTCAATACTACTATTCCAAGCACAACCGTCTGCTAGGGTGGCTAGACAATCTTTGTTGCAGACACCTGCTCTGGAACATTTGCATTTGTTGAACACCCACAGAGCCCACTTGTAGTTGATACAGAAACTATGTTGAGCAGATCTCAGGGAGCACATAATCTGGTATTATCCGTTTGAACAACACCAGTACACTCAAATCCTTAGTCACAATGTTTGGTAGCAGAACCATAGATGGCTTCCAAACTGTCCTTTCCACCCACTTTCATCCAAAATTTGGGTCAACTCGTGGTATGGTTTTTCAGGCACTTTCCATAGGTGCCACACACTGGGATCACTTCCCTAGACCAATAACATCAGAAAGTCACCTCACTGATAAATTGACCATAGTCAGATTTGAACCTGGGTCTCATGGTTTGGAAAGTGTACATTATAACCACTTGGCTATTTATCTACACACACACATACACATATATATATATATATATGTGTGTGCCATAAAAAAATTTCTTTGTGAGCTGTTTCTTAGAACTATCAGCAGTTTTTATTAATAATGAAAGAAAAGATGTAAAAACTAACCATCTCCCAATTATTTTCTTTTTCATATTGAATTCATCAGTAATTTTTTTATGGGAGGCAAGGAATAGGGGCCTGATGCTCAACTTGTAGAAATTGCAATCACACAAATGTTAAAAAGCAGCTTGAAATTTCTAACCTAAAACACTTCATAAAATCCAACTCTGCTGGAAGATGAGCCTTGAATATTTTTTTCTCTGTGAACCAAGCAATTTATTTTTGTTTAACTGCTTTCTTTTTGCTGTGTGCTGTGCTGTGCAAAAATGTGGGACCCCCATAATTACACTTTTTTTCTTCTTTTTTTTTTTTTTTTTTTTATTGTGGCTCTTCAACCATCAATACTTTATGCCTCACCAACCAGAAAAAAGCCCTCTGCCATGTGGAGGTGCGAGAGAAATTGCCCTCAGCTGCTGTCTGTGTCTCTGTTTTTTCCCCTTGTGATTCATTAACTGACGAGAGGTTTTAAAGGATTGGAGAACTGTTAAGTGAGGATCAAATCACATGGAAAATCCGTGTGTTGGCAGATGTGTGTACCAATACCAGCAGTGAATACAGATTAACTGTTGGCAAGTCAGTCTTTGACATGACATTAACTATTCTGTAAGGCAGGCAGAAAAGACTTGGATCATTTCTTTTTTTATTTAAATTTTGTAAACTCCTAATAAAAATGGAATTTCTCAAAAAAACAAAAACCGAAAAAAAGTCATTAAATATTTGAGAAAACTGTTAATCTTTAAAATATCTGCTCTGATTGATTTCTTTTTCATTCAAAAATATTTGGCAGTAAATTTTCTTTGTTTGGTTGAAGTTACCGCCCCTTGTTTTGGGCTGATTGGATTTTTTCCTCCTTTCCTTGTATTCAACAGAGATGTTATTTACTTATAATCTAAGAATAAAATTTTGGTTATTAATTTTTCAAAAGAACCTATTACTGAGCATATAAAATAATACCATTGTTAACATGGAAGGAACTTGAAAATAATAAAGTTTGTCCTTCAACCAGCTTAAAACATGAAGAAAAGGAAGTAATATTTCTCCACATTTAAGAGAATAGTTACTTTTCTCCCAGGGTGGGTTACTAATTGCTGTTACAGACACATTTTGTGTTTGTTCAACACCCACAGAGATAATTTGTTACAATGTTAAATGTACCATAGGTTCAGTTTCTGGAAGAGAATGCATAAGTTGTTGTGATCAGTAATTTGAACAAGGCCAGTACACTCAAACCCTCAGTCAAGATGACTTGTGTATTTGTGTTAGCACAACCATTGGCAGCTACTGAACAATTTTGTCTAACAAATTATATAAATCAATCAGTCGTATCCTTTTCAGCATTTTCTAATTGTGCTATATGCTGGGATAATCTCCTCAGGCAGATATTATGAAGAAGTCACTTCTCTAACAAATTAGTCAGAGTAAAGTTCAAACCTGGACCTTATGGTCAGAATACTGATTATGAGCCCAAACTCCAGTAAATTTGTGCATCCTGGGTATGACAATAAACTACATCCACATCCTGGTTAAGATAATAAACTACGTCCAACAGCCACGCCTCTGATCAGGAGGATGTGAGGAGCGTAGAACCACCTCTTAATTGCTAATGTTTCCAGGTTCAGGCTAACCCAGGGTGGTAGCACCTGTTAGGGTCCAAGCTATGGGTAAATACTTTAACATCCAAACTCAGGTCAAAGCACTATGAAAGTGTAAAAATAGGTTTTAATACCAGAAATACTTTGTAAAAAAAATTCTTACTAGCAATACATTTTTGATAAACAAATATTACCAGCAATACATTTTTTGAAAAATTTCTTACCAGAAATAGATTTTTGAAGGAAAAAATATTAACAGAAATAGATTTTTGGAAAAAAAATATTACCAACAATGAAAATTTTGTTGGCATTAAATAACCCATTCAGGTTGATATGCCGTAAAACAAAACAAACCAAACCAGTAAATTTATAAAAATAAGTGCACTATTCATGATCACGAGTCTCATAACCCATTAGGGTCATAGGAGCACCACAGGTACTGCAGCCATAGTATAAATGGTGTGTCTTGGGAAAGATAGCCTAAATGAACCCAAACCTCTACAAGCCAGTTTTGAATTGGGACTTTTCTTTCTCCTAGACTGTCTACTATCCAAGGCGATAGGACCCAATGAATGTAATTAACTTGACTAAAAAATGAACTCTACCCTTTGATTCCACAATCTGAGTCACTATCCATATTACACCTCTGTGCTTCACTATGAAGACCAATAAATTTAGGAGCAAATAATTTTCAACAATATTTGGACAACAATTATTATTAGCCTCATCCTAGTAAGGCAAAATTTCATAACTAAACATATATAGAGTGGCTTCACAGAACTTGAAGTAATAGATTAATTTTTTTATAGTAATGTCCACCCAATACAAGAACCAAAAGCCACTCAAGGTAGAGGGTTACTGTGTGGTATTGTGGCAGGAAGTGAAGTTCATAGGGCTATGGATAAAAGATAATGGTTAAGCCTAAACTTGAAGAGATCAAGTTTGTAATGATTAGTAAAACATCATGCTAGAAGTATGTTCCTCAAAGCAGTAGATCTTGGGAAGAAGCTGCCTAACTGGAATTTATTTCTTACTAATGGAATAAAAAGGGAATGGGGATGATTCATAACTGTGAACATGACAGGCTCCAGTTGTAAAGATTGACTGATTTGTCTGTTTAATGGCATATCAATTCCTTCATGGGTCACTTTATGCTGAAATTTAATTTTCTTGGGAGCTTTGAAGTAATAAAAAAATGATATAATGTTATTCTGCTTTCACAATTGAATACATGGTAGATGATGCTTAGGTTTTGTGCATATGTTTTTGTGGACATGGTTGCTAGAGGTGGCAATATGTGTGTTTTATTTTCTAGTTTTGTTGAAGTTATATTTTGAAATACAGTTTGATTTCTTTAAGAAACTGTAGGATATTATATGGATTAATGTCATGTAAGTTCATTTTGGTGGTTTGGTTGATGTATCTTGTTTGGTGGCATATCAACACTTCTATGGGTTATTCAATGCTGAAATATAAATGTTTTGTAGGTAATTTTATGCTTTCATCTATATATATTTTGTACATAATTTTATACTTTCAGAGAAAAGGTATGTTTTTTTTTAAAGGTATATAATTTGTAGATCATAAAATGTATTGCTGGTAATTTTACTATAAAAATGTATTTTTATATTTTTTTGGTGTTGCATTGATTATCATTTTGCTATAAAAATATATTGATAGTCATTTCATTGTACTGTGGATTTTTGATTAGGGGTTCACTATTTGCCCATAGCTGGGACCCTAACAGGTGTTACCACTCTAGATCAGAGTGCAATTGGGAACAACAGCAGTTAAGAGGTGATTCCACACTTTTCAGAATCTCCAATCTCCCACTCAGAGGCCCCAGAAGTAAAGGTCAAAGGTAATGGGGCTAAGGAATGACATGGATGTAGCAATAGCACACTGAGAGGCTTGCTATATTTTGTCTGCAGGAAAGGGTTTGTAGGGTGGAAAATAATTCATCACTCACAAGGCCATGTACACACTTTTGAACTCTATCAAGACAGGCAAGTGAGGACTGGGAAGCTCCAGCCCAGATATGCCAGTAATACTCCATTTTTGGTCTGATCTGGCTCTTGTAAAGATAGAGTATAACTGGAGAAGCCAGATACTTACTAGAATGGTACAATGAACCAACCATTTTCCCAGCATCTTTAGCAACAGATCAGATATGATAGGTGAAAGTTCCAGGTCTGCTTGGTGGTGATGGAGCATTATTAGTTTGGTTTTGGCCTCATTGTATTTTACAACCCAGACCTTAGCTCATTCAGCTGCCTGGGCTAGTCAAAGTAAAGATGAGCTGTTAGGTTCTGGTCATCCAGATTTTTTGGAGGTGCACCTGTAAACTGTTGTAACATTGACATAGATACTCACTAATGATCGGATTATGCTCTTAGGCAGGTCATTATTATACAGCAGAACGCAGGTAGGACCCTGTGAAATGACAGCATTGATCTTATGTGCTTCTGATGGCTAGCCATTAACAATGACCTTCAGGGACCTACCTGTTAGGAAGGAGTAGCTAAATGAGAGAGCCCTTCTAGAGATTCAACAGCTATTAAATATTTTAATATGCCATCCCTTGAGAAAAGATATTTAATTCATGTGGATTGTTTTTTTTGCTTTATATATTTTAAGGCTTTCTTTACTGTGGTTGCTATATAGTTTTTCAGTATTTTTATTAATAAATGTTAAGAATTGCAAAATAATCATCAGTATGTGACCAAATGGAGCAAGTTTTAATAATTAACAATGCACAGTCACAGGGACACACACATACATACATACATATATATATATATATATATATATATATATGTAAGTATAAATAAATAGATAATGATATTATTTGATAATCCATATAGATAATTCAAAAGAGCATAGAGATCCAGAGAGAGCTCATTGTAAAAACAGAGCAAATGATAATTATGAAAGTGGAGACTTTAAAAATCCATGGTAATATTTTATTTCATAGTCTCCACTTTCATAATTATATATATATATATATATATATATATATAAATTCCCAAGAGGATAGAATCCAGGTGGAACTCAATGTCCAGGACAGAGTAAGAATATATATATATATATATATATATATATATATATATATATATATATATATATATTCTTCATAAAATCCAAAGAATTACAATGTTATTGGTCCTGGCATCTTGGCTTCAGTCACTTTCCCACTGCCATAATGTAAATTCCTTGTGCTTTTCTGTGAATTCTTTCATGGTAATTATTCTGAGGAACTTTCCTTTAAAGGTACCTAGATTTTATGCAGTTAAGCGCAGTACTATATTGACAGTAAGGTCTCATCATTTTACACTTGAAATAACAAGATGTAACCGTAAGTTCTATGTTAATAATTTCTTCTCTTGCACTTTTCTCTTTTGTGAAACTCTCTTCCAGCCTCTTGATTTCCTGTCAACTTTGATCTTAAAAAATTTAAATGCAATGTAAATCATTATCTTCTTAATTCTTGTCCTTTTATTGTCTTCTCACCTTAATAGCATATTTTTCTCATATTCTCTAAAACTCGGTAACCCCTTGCATCTTAGTGGCTTTATTGATTTGCTTGGGGTGAAATGATTAATATATATGCCAGCTATTCTATTTTGCTAAATACTGCTTGGATGGCTATCCAATCTCTGATGCAGATGCCTGTTCAGTCAAATCAACACTTATAGAGCCAACCTGTGTTTTATATTGCAACTATGTTAAGTGTACTCTAATTAGATTTTCTAGGAGAGAGCACATAATCTTGTACGGTCAACAGTTTGAACAAGGCCAGTATGCTTAAACCCTCAGTCATGATGACTTGTGACTTTGTGCTAGCAAAACCATTAACAGCTTACAATCAGTTCCATCTACCCTATTTCACAAGGCCTGAGTCAACCAATTATATTGTTTTCAGGCAATTTCCAATAGTTCCACAAGCTGGGATTACCTCCCCAGGATGATAACATCAAGCAGTCTCCACCCAATTGACCATGGTTAGATTTGCAGCCAGATCAGAAATTGAATGTTCTAACTACTTACCCACATAGAGACATAACACACACACACACAAAATATATATAAAACAGATGGAAAAACCATTTACTTTAATGTTTTATGGATTATCATGCATCATTTCTGATGACATGGGATAATCTGCACAACATGTCAAAGTAAAAATGTATATATATTATTTAAGGGTCAGATAAAGAATAAAGTCATTTAAATTACAAGTTTAATAATTTGATTGTATTTAAAATCATCAACTATATCTGGTCATATGCTTATTTCTATTTTATTAGCAATTGGCTTGTAAACTAATGAAAAGAAAATTTATACAATGTTATATAAAGAAATATATTTGTTCAGTCAGATTAAGTCTAGATCCTCATTTCACGATTACTCATGTTTTGATACACTATATTTTCTAAGTCCCTGTTGGTATTCTGTTGCTGACATCAAATCAACCAATTTCCTCAAAGCTGAATTACTTGAGGCATTAAGTTTCAGAAATGTCTATAATCTATAAGTCTTTTATGACAAGAACATTTTTAAACTACTTACAATAGGGTAATGAAAAGTTCTTTGCCCAGCTATTTGTTTTGGCCTGTTAGGGGCCAGAAATAAAGACATGGAAAGAAGAAGGTCAGTTAAACAAGTGTATTGAAATAACAGAACATATATACAAAATAAGAGTGTTAATAGTCAGCAGACAGAAGTGTCCGTTTGAACTGTCAGGTTACATTGCATCCTGACTGCATGCTTAGGAAGTCTTGCAGGTTAGTATTTATGAAGGAGGAAGAGTTCATTCTAATGTAGATAGGTCACCATAACACTATTCCCAAAATCTAACCAAACATCAAACATTTTTTGGTAAGGACAAAGACATCCACATTTCCAGCCCAAATATGTTATTTTCTTATATACTGGTCACAGTAAAATCTATGATACAATCCTTTTACAAGCAAATTTGCATTTGAACTGATTAGTGTAGAGATATCGTATGAATTAACCATTAAGCAAAATAAGCCTGACTTTTCATTCACCTCAAGAAAAAATCATACAGAATCAGGTCATCATGGATATTTGACTACTAAAGTTATTATGTCTTGTTGTGACCAGATTATATTTACAAATAAAACTTAAAGGTTTCTGTTCAAAAATTGATATGGTAGCTCAATTCCAAAACAAAATAGACAAAATAACAAGTCCAAAGAGGAGTAGAAAGACATGTCAAAATCACGAATCACAGGTCCAATGTCAAAAAACCCAGTACACATAAATCCAACGGACATTGTAACAGTCACTCACAAGGTGATGGACATAGATAGGAAAATAAACTACCCCCAATTTGTGAACACCAACCACTTTTATTAATGGAACAATTTTTTTTATTGGTCAACGGTTGGAAAGGACAAACAATATTAGCATATCTGAGATGCATTTATGGCAACAGCTTACTTCAGTATCTGTCTATATTTCTGAGATGAGGTATCATGTACACTATTTACATTATTCGGACTATTGTCCTCATCTTTTTTATTTCACATTCCAGGAATTAACAGGAGATAACTGATAACTGACATCCATTAAACATGGCACGTGGAACTAGAACAGTCTACCCCAGTGAGTGAAAAAAAGGGTTCAGTTCGACATTCCAACCACCTGAAGAAGGCCAGAGCATACAATGGCCGAAACGTTGTAATAAATATGGCGACAAAGATGAGGACAATAGTCTGGATAATGTAAATAGTGAACAGCTTACTTGTTTCTATTTTGGTTATTTTGTCTTTGGCATATTATACAGAACACACACGTTCCTTTTTTTTCAGTAAATGACTTTTTCTTTTACCACAGTTTCCATAGAAAGTAGGTTTTTCTGGGATTAAATTGTTAGTCCTACACCCCAACAGTTTTTAATTCAAAGCTCTGCTTCAAATAGACTGGTTGCCAACCTTCTTAAACTGGTTGCCAATCAAAGCGAGAAAACCCAGTCCACACTGCTATTAACTCCCTAGCTGGATAGGGAGAATTGATCAGTGCATATCGTTGTTATTTGTTAAATTGTTTGTACAAAACCAAATGTGAAATCCTCAGTTTGAATTTGAACAATCCTATTTTCCATACTGATAACCATTATGCTATGTGCACACCCAGATAGATATTCTGGTTGAAAAGAAAAAAATATTTCTGTGTTTTATATTAGAATTTATGGTGGAGTAATGGATAGTGGCTCGGATTGAGGAATCAGAGAGCCGAGTTTGAATTCCAGTCAAATCCATTACATTCACTTACGTGCTAATAACCCCTGGGAAAGGTATGAATCCTCTTCTTCTCCCCCCAGCTATGGGTTAATGGCAGGATAGGCCGGGTTCTATAGCCTTGGATGGCAACTGGTCTACCACAGGAAAAAATGGTAACCTACTGCAGGAAAAAATCTGCTTCATCAGTCATGTATCAAAAGATACATGATTGCCTAAGCATGTATCATGCATAACACATAACTAACTGACTGAATTATAAATATTTGCATTATTTACACATATTGTCCTCATCCTTGTTGTATCACTATGTTTTATCCATTGCACCTTTTGGCATTCATCAGGTACTTGTCATTATGAAGGCAGGATGGCACAAAGGACAAAATCTTGTGATAATAACAACAAAGATTAGGACAATAGTCTGCATGTAAACAATATTTCTATGAAAAGGGCTGCATTCACTGTTAAGTAAAATAAACCTGTGCTGGTAGCACCAAAAGCATAGAGGGCATTATGGGTATTTTTCTGTTGAAGATATAGATGCAATCTAATGAAGAACTGAGATTTACAATAATATACAAATATACAATATACAAAACTTAGTGAAAATATGTTTCTTTTTGGGCATTAATTATATTTGGTAAGGTTCTTAAAATCAACTTCCTTTGAGTTATTTAAGGTACAGTTTTCCCAGTGGAAAATGATTTTACTTTATATACATTCAAGAACATTCTTAGATGTTACCTTCCTTCTCTACCATTTTCCAGGCTCTTGTGATATCAATAACAAGTGTCTCATTTTAACATATGGTATCATGTGAACTGAGTTCCTGAATTTCTCATTAAATAAATTACTCCATATTTACAGTATAAAGAGATAGTTATTTTGATTGCATGAATATATTGTATTATGAAATTAGAAGAAGTAATTCAACGCTTAATTGTTACGAGGGTAAAGTTTAGTTGGGTAACTATTGGGTAACTGTACTTACATAATCAGCTGATGATAATCTAGGCCTGAGAATAAATTATAGATCCACAGATGTCGAATGACCATACCAGAGAATAAGGGGTTGCAATTGTAAAGAGCAAGTTCTACTGAGACAAATTTTCTCCAAGAACAGCTACTTTCCCTGAATGATACAATCTTAACCTCTTCAAGTCAGCAATCAAGCATTATCTATCCCTCATATCCTCATAACCATCACTTTTAACTCTTACATTCATAAAACACACCACATCGAGTAACTCTCTACCTTCAGTGCCTCTTGAACCTTGTATTATGTGCACACTAGTAAAAAAAACCATAATGAATGCACTTTTATAGAATAAAGATAGGAAAAATTAAAGTTTAGATAATTGTAGGTGTTGGTGATTTTAGTGTATAGTCATTTGTAGTATTCTGCTTTTATCAATGTAGATGTGGGTGTCTAAAAATGCTACCAATCTTGTTGATTTTTCATGGTTGAACTTAATGAAATCATGTACCATGTTTAGGGTCATAAGGAATTCAGTGAGTTTCTCCTCACTGCCCAAGTGTATAAAGAAGATATCAATATATCTTGTATAGAATATACAGTTGTTACTGATGAAAGGATAAATATAGGTCTCCTCAAATTTTCCCATGAAGATTGTTGCATATGATGGAGCTGCAATGGTGCCCAAGGCACATCCTCTTATTTGTAGGTAATGTTTCTCATTTAATGTAAAAATATCTTACTATCTGAGCCTTGTATTATGTGCACATTAGTAAAAAAAAAATCATAATGAATGCACTTTTATAGAATACAGACTTTCTATAGAGCATTCTAATCTCAGAATCCATTACTATTGTCATGAATTTGATTTTCACTGTGAGCACTGTGCCATACTAAGCAAAGTTTTATAAATTATGAAAGAAATGTTTTGTTTTATCAAGAACTTGTGGAATTCTTTATAAAGAATTGTACCCAAAAGCGACAGTAGTCAATAAAAAGTCAATTTGAAGTTGTTATTTATGATTTTCCATATATTCTTGTCAAAGTTAATATCTCTTATTCTAAATGATTGTTGATATTTTATCTCAGGCTTTACTGTTCATATCTCTTAAAAAATTAACTAAGATCATTGAAAACAATTTAACAAAATAAATACTGTGAACTGATTGATGATTTATAGCAGGATAATGTATTTTATCATTTTACCAGAAGCAAGGCAATAAAGCCACTAAAACGCAAGGAGTTACTGAGAGTAAGAGAAACTGAGAAAACATTATTGAGAAGATAGAGGACAAAAGTGACTAGGATTCAATGAAAAAGAAGGTAATGGTTGACATTGTATTTAAACTTAACAGGATTATATGAAACTTAGTGAAAAATATTTGTTTTTTTTTTTTGTCGGTAATTATATTTGGTAAGGGCCTTAAAATCAACTTCCTCTGAGCTTTTTTTAAAATACAGTTTTCCCAGTGGAAAATGGTTTTACTGTATATGTATTCAAGAAAATTCCTGGATGTTCTCTTTCTTCTCTGCCCTCTTTCAGGCTCTTGCAATATCAATTTAACATGACTCATTTTAACATCTGGTATGATGTGAATTGAGTCCCAGAATTTCTCATTAATTAAATTACTCCATATTTACAGCATAAAGAGATAGATATTTTGATTGCATGAATATATTGCATCACTAAATTAAAAGCAGTAACTCTAAACCTTGTTATTATCAAGGGAGGGTCAGAGAGCACCATTGTTGACCTGTGTTTATGGCACCAATTGGCCTTCATCTGACCCTGGTAGCAATGATTAACAAGTTATTTTGACAGCAGTAAGTTTGATGCAGGTTTGTTATTCCAAACTTGTGGACCTGTGCTAGAATAAGCTAAAATTAGTAACTAACTCTGGTAGTAGTCACAGTACAATAATTAGAAAGGCCATCTCACAATTCATTTTGTTAATGTGGTGGCTATGATAAATCTCAGCATAATCTGGCCTTGTGCCAGACTAATCTAAGTTTTATAAATAAACATATGTATAAAATTTTTCATTTACACAAATATACTTATTCATGTTATTTACAGTTGAACTAATGTCCTCTTCATTTTTGCTACAATAATGTTTTGGCCATTGTATCTTTTGGCCTTCTTCAGGTATCAATTGAGCTGGATTATCTGCAGGAAATCTTGAAATGAAATCTTTATCTGTGGGCATTATTCTCATGCTACTGGTCATGTCTAGTGATATCTTGTCTTTAAGGTTAACTGATATAGTGGCGTGGGGTTAAAGTGAACAGTTGATTTATCCACCGCCATGAAGATTAATGAAGGATGATAATGATGAAGAAACACAGGGGTAATTTTAACAAAACAAAATAAGTAATTTATTCACAAATTGACATGCTTGAAGTTGTGTCTATAGTTTGTTTCAGGAAAATAAAGTCTGTAGTTTTAATGAATTGTAATGAAGAGGACATTTTCAAATCTCAAACTGTTCTTAAATCTGAAGATTGCAAAAGTTATTTCGAATTAATATTTATAAAATTTCATCATCAGTTTTTGTACTCATTATTCTGAGGAAAACTTGAATTTGTCATTTTGGTATTTGATAAGAAAACTTGCCAGTTCATCACTACAGGTAAGGTTTTCACGATAAATTATTTTGATAAAAGAATGAAGTAAAACAAATTTTGCTTAATTAACTGTAAAAATAAAAACCTAGAGTGTTCTTATCTCCCTTAAAAATAATTTTACAATTATGATGTGGAGTGTATGCTGTCATGAAAAAAAGTTGTTGAAACATTGAACAGCTTTTTAATGACAGAAATGTTTAATGGGTTTGATGAATGAAACGTTTAAAGGCTTTTTGATGGCAGAAATGTTTAATGGCTTTCATGAATGAAATGTTTAAAGGCTTTTTGATGACAGAAATGTTTAACAGGTTTGATGAATGAAATGTTTAAAGGCCTTTTGATGACAGAAATGTTGAACAGCTTTTTGGTGAACAGTAGAATGAGAATAAAGCCCACAGTAAAGGTTTCATTTCAAGATTTCCTGAAGATAATCCAGCTCAACTGATACCTGAAGGGCAAAGGGTACAATGGCCGAAACATTATCGTAACAAAAAAGAAGAGGACATTAGTTCAACTGTAAATAACATAAGTATATTTGTGTAATTAAAAAATGTTATATATATGTTTATTTATAAAGCTTAGATTAATCTGGAAAAAAAACTTTTGATTAAAATATTTCATCATAATAAATCATAATTAAATTTAGTTATTACTATTATTAAGTTACTCCTATTAAGTTTCCTTCTGCCTGTTTTGCCATTAGTATGTACTGTGTGTGTCTAATTCTCCATGTCCTCTTTCCTCATTATGTATCTCAAAAATTACAGCTGTCACTTTCCTATTCTAAATATAAGGAGATTCTTTTCGTTTCTATTTCATTCTTAAGCAAATAAACAGTTTTGTCCAAATTTTTATTTAGATAAACATTTATAAAACAAACTTAATAAAGTGAGAAATGAAGTTAATTAAATACTGAGGGGGAATTATTTACACTATTTACATTGTTCAGACTGTTGTCCTCATCTTTGTTGCCATATTCACAATATTGCGGCTGTTGTACACTTTAGTCTTCTTCAGATGATTGGAATTTTGAACTGATCTCTTTATTTCATCCACCAAGGTAGATTGTTCTATGTCTTTTCCAGATGTCTCATTTATCTCTGTTTAGCTCAACTCTCCAAGATTTTGTTCACCACTGCAGTAGCCAGGTTTTGAACTCACAACTCTTTGGGTCAAGTCACTAGATCCAACAAACAATTTTGTCCTTGAGGATACATGGCCCAGTGGATAAAAGCATTGGTTGGATTCAGTAAGTTAAATAGCAGCACTTATATCTGGAAAAATCATTGTTATTCTCAAAAAGTATTCATGTAATATTCACTCAATTCACAAAACATCTTTCAGCTTAAAATAACCCACAAAGGGTTGATAAGCTGTAAAAATCAAATCAGTCTGTGATTTTCATATTCAAACAGATAATGTATAATGGTGTTAGGGTAACCTTTCTTCCTCTTCACTATTGAGTACACACCATGCTTAGGCAGTCACATGACCCTCAACAGCTAACAGACAAAGCCCAGTCCATATAAAATAATGAATAATCCCAGTTGGCAACACCCATGGAATTTCCACAGGACAGAAATGATGGCAAAGAACTATTTCCAGAAGTTTTAAAAAAAGAAAAGAAAAAACCTTTTAACTGGGGAAAGCAGAAGAAACTGAAAGAATTACAATTTTGTTATATGGAACAAGAACATTAGTCATTCCTATAGTAAAAGAAAAATTGACAATGGCTATAAATTTTCTGAATACTGATTCAAGTGAATTTCTGGAGTAAAAAATTGTTTTCAAAAGAATTATTAGCATTTGAGTAAAATTTAATGAATAAAATGAAAAAAACAAACAAACAAATAAAACAAAATAAATAGTAATCTGGAAAGAATTAAATGCAGAAAATGGTAGATTTTAATTTCCAAGCACTAAATTTAGGCGATATCAAAATCTGAAAACATAAAATCATAGAACCTAAACAAAGAAAATACAAGTGATAATTTTAAATTATTAACATATGTGTATGCACATCTGTGTGTGTGTATATATATATATATATATATATATATATTATAAATTAATTGATTTAAAATATAGTTTTTTTCCGCTACACAGTTCTAACCATGTTTCAAAAATTCATTTTTGAAACATGGTTAGAACTGTGTAGCAGAAAAAACATATTTTAAATCAATTAATTTATAATATTAATGCTCTGTAAATTTACATTGAGCACTATTTTGTAAAAATAAATATCTATAAGAACACTGGATTATATATCTTACTGTTCTTTCTTTATATATATATATATATATATATATATATATATATGATAGAATATAGTTTTAAGGTAAGCTATATTTATGGGTTAAAGTGCTCAGTATGTATTGCATTGTGGGTAGCCTATTGTAATATTCTAACAGTTATTTTGGTGGGCAGTATCTCTACATTCATGGCTAGTTAATTTGTTTATTATTTACTTAGTTTATTTGTTTGGATTAATTTTACTTATTTGTGTTTATTTATTTGATTTTATTTATTTTTGTTTACTCTTGTTCATTTCGAGTTTTTGATTTTTAAGTAATGTTGTAAACATTTGTTTGTGTGTCTGCATTTTGAGATGAATTCTGATCATTTGTTTAGTAGTTTGTGTTGGTCTAGGAAGGTAATTATGGAAAATAAGAAAAACAACACCAACCTACAATAATAAATCCAAAAACTGTAAACTATGTCTGGAGGGAAAAACATCCTCTGGGTGTTGACTTCAATGTCCAGTTATATATGTACACATACACATATAGAGGTCATCCACCAAGTCTTCAGACAATTTCAAAAAGTCATTACAATAACTTAGAAGAGATAGCAACTAAATTTTTGTTGCCTATTAATGTTATTAAAGTTCTTTTAATGATACTAATAGTTTTATTAATCATTAATCTTTTATGTTTCAGACTATAATTAAAGAATTACCAGGAGCTAGCACTAAAAATAGATGACAATGACTACTCCACAAGAAAAGTCACAATGTGTGTCATGACTTATCAAAACAAAGACAGATATTCAAACATGAAGAAATTACACAGCAGCTAAATATGAAAAGCAAGCTCCAGCACATTAGTCAATTTGCAACTGACATCAGCAGATTATATAAACAGGGTCAGTGCTACATGAACTGAGGACTGGAAGGCCAACTAAGGCGATTCTCATACCTTAAGTATTGCCTTGCCAAGAACAGACACACACCCATCTTATATATATATATATATATATGTAAGAAGTGTGAACACTGATGACAAAAGTTGTTGGATCAAGGGATTTTTATAAAACTATTATGGACCAGCTTTAGAATGTTTAAAATTTAAATCTGAAAAATAACCTCTATTGGCTTAAATGTATTTTTCTTTTTGCTTAACTACATTTTGAGGGTTATTTAAAGCCAGAAATTATTTTTAGATTGTAAGATTTTTTTGGAAATATGGATTTTACTGATACAAGTCCTACTAATTAATCCATAGCTAGGGAGAAGAAAAGGTGGATTGATATTGTTCTCAAGGGTATTTACACATAAGAGAATATAATGAACCTGACTGGGATTGGATCTTGGCAATTCTGAGGTTTATCCATTGCACCACCCACACATCCAAGCTTACTGCACCTGGTATTCCTAAGTTGGATTAAATGTATAATAATCTAGAGAGAATATAATACTTGAGTAAGTATGTTTAAAATATGGTGTCTGTTCCATTGTGAATAATTCAAAATGTTCAAGAAAAAATACTGCAAGATGAGTTCACAAAATTTTGGTAATTGAGTGTTCCATTTGATTATCTAGATTAGATTTTAAGCTATAAGTGAAAATGAGAAGAGCTGCTGCTAACCTCCAGGAGAGTAACATATTGAATCTTCTTGGGCTAATGTTTTCAACTGATATGAAGTAGAATGATTATAATGATGTATTTGCTAGGTTTGCTGCTAGGAATGTTACTTCACTTTGTCATGCCAGACAATTTTTCCTGCAAGAATCAATCTTGTACCTTTATAAGTCTAGCATTTACCCATGCATTGAATATTGCTGTCACATCTGGTCTGGGGCTTCTGCTACATATCTAGAGATTCTTGAAATAATCCACAAAAGAATCAGCAATGTCATTGGTTCTGACCTGGTACCTTGGCTTCAATGACATTTCCACCAATATAACATGTCTTCCTTGTGGCTTTTTGATAAATATTTTTAAGGCAATTGTTCTGATGAACTTTCTTTTTTAGTATCTTGACTTCATAAATTTAAATGGCAGCTAGGTTTCATCATTTTTCTATTGAAATTGCAAGATGTAGCTGTAAGTTCTATGCTAACAGTTTTTCTTACATTTCTGTCAGCTCTGATTTCAAAAGTTTAAATAGAATGTTAATCATCATCATGTCTCCTTGAACCTTGTTTTTTTAATTGTCCTCTTTATCCTCAATAAAGTTTTTTTTAGTTTCTTTCACTTAGTAAACCCTTGCATCTTAGTGGCGTTATTACCTTGTCTGAAGTGAAATGATTTAAAAAAACAAGTTTAAAATGAAGCAGGAAAAAGCTGAGTGTATCAACCAGGTCAATAAAGCTGTTAAGAAGGCTCAGAGACAAAAGTTTCAGATGGTCACGACCTCGATTTGAGTCACCTTAAAAATATAAAGATTATAAATGGACATTCAAACAGAAATGCAATGAGAAGTTCCCAGGTCGCATTATCTCTTGAAAAAGTGAAGTCAATTGGCCACCATGATTGTGAGACTTGATGCTTTTAGATTTCTTCCTCTGGGATCATCTCAAAAGTAAGGTCTATGCCAACAAGCCAACAGCAATTCAACAGCTGAAGGATGAGATAATAAGGTATACAGGCAAGATCAAGGAGTAACTATGCAGAGACATCATCAAAAATTTTGACTGAGTGGAGGTGTGCCGCTGAAGCCTTGGCAAACATTTGGCCGGTATTATTTTTCACATAATTTCCATGACTTAAATAACATGATCTGCTAGGAAAATAAATAAATTTTCACCAATAACACTGATTTATTTACTGCTGGCTTTGATCCATCTTAATGAAACACCCTTGACATCGATCTAACAGGTGTAACAGCAAAACTGTTCAAATCATCTAACTGCATAATTGTCCATCCTACAAAATGTTAAATATCTAAAAAAAAAAAAACACTAAACTAACTGAGTTTCATTTTTACAGATTTTCAGATAAGACATTTAGACTTCTTGATATCATTTATCATAAGAATCACTGAAAAACCCTTTGAGTTATTCAGTTAGAAAGAGGACAGGTTAAAATCATTTTCTGTCAGCCCACTATGTCTTCCCAACTAGACAATGGTGAGAGGAAAAAGTTTATTCAGGCCTTTGGTAATAGTACCAACATTCATACTCTGGCTTCCATCTTCAGTGTACATTTAAGAACCATCAAGAGAACAGTGAATAAGTTTAAAAAAGAGAGAACAGTGAATAAGTTTAAAAAAGAGAGAACAGTAAGGAGGAAAACTGGATCAGAAGGTCACAACAGGAAGAGGGATCATCATTTCAACTTAGAGTTAAAGGCATCAATTAGAAAAGATTCAACTCAATCCATAAGAGAAAGGAGTTTGGGCTATGGCAGTCCAAAGTGCAGTGAAAAAAATGCTTGAAAATGAAATCTTAAGTGAAACCTGTGAGGCACCTTGTTACTCCAGGACAGAAAGTTAGAAGGTTAGAGAGGCCAAAAATCATCTTGAATAAGTTGGAAATTAATCCTGGAATAATATATATATATATTTGAATTTAATTCCAATCCTTTATAAGCTTCCAATCCTTAGCTATGATTAATTAATGATGAACATGTCATTTTCATTTATGATCAATTTTGTCATGATTTTCTGTTAAGCTTGGAGAGCAATTATACATTCTTATTGGTCAAAGAAGAGTCCAAATAGTGTTATAAAAAATACAGAGAATTCCAGAAAGATATCTTTAATCATTTCTAAGATACAACTGTTCAAAGCTTAATCTAACAGATGAACAATTTTGCTTTTACTAGATTTGGACAATTTTGCTGTAACACAAGGTATGTATGCACACACACACACACACACACACACACACACACACACACACACACACACACACACACACACACAACAACTGAATGAAATATTTCCAGAACTTTGTTACTATTGATTTAAATTTAATAATGATTCACTAATTAACTTTCAAGGTTTGAACTTGGTGAATTATGGCCTTCAAGACAGAATCTTTGTAACTGTTCAATGAATTTAGGTCATGCTAAAATCTTTCAGCTATAAAGACTTTGATTTAGGGAAATTAATTTCTTTCTAATATATAAATAATGAATTTAATACATCAATTATAAACATTGTTGTATAAAAAAGAGCAAAGCACTTGATACTGGTATCATTTATTGTATAAGATAAACAAGTGACTGATGATATAAGGAATTTTAAGTCTCTTTTTTATCATTTCACCCCAACCAAGGTAATAAAGCCACTCAGACACAAAGGGTTACAAAGTGTGAAAGAATAAGAAAAAGAAAATCATTATTAAGAAGGAAGAAAAATATGACAATATGAATCAAGAAAACATTAGATAAAGATTGATACTGCATTTAAATTTTTGAATATCCAAATTGCCCAGAAAGCAAGAAACTGGAAGAGAGTCCCATAAATAGGAAAAGAAACTGTAGACAAATAACTTTAGGGTGACAACGAGATACAAAAAGGATGAAAATGAAACATTCTGTTAAAGAAATATCAATTCATTTTTGCATTTATGTTATACTTATAGATATGAGGATACATGCTAGATTGTCTATAAATAAAGAATATATAAACATATACACAAATATTTTCCTATGTTCAAGCACATACAAATATTAACACGTTCTTACATATATATGTCTGTGCATGTATAAGTATGTATGTATATATATATGTATATATGTGTGTGTGTGTATATATATATATATATATATATATATATAAACACATACACACATTTTTACTCCAATTTATATACAGATAAGTTATCAATATAAATCAAATTATCTATTTTCACTTTATCTTGACACACCCATTATATATATATATATATATATATACATATATATATATATGAAGCACTGATCTATGCAAAAGGACTTATACAATGAGGATAAAGTTTTTTCTTTTGAAAATTGCATATATATGTGTGTGTGAAGGGAGAGAAAAAGAGTGAGCAAGAGAGATATGTACAAACATGTACATTCCAATATTTTTTTTTATTAATAGATAAAATGCAGAGAAATGTGTATTGTACAGAATTCCAAATTTTTTATCAAAAGAAAAAGAGCAAAAATATTAAAAAAAAAAAAAAAAATTCAGCAAATGAAAATAAATTTCAGGAAAATATTGTTTGGGTTCATATGGCTTATTCAAGTTTTATAGATCACAATATATACAATTCCCCGACCCCTTCAAACTCCAAAAGTCAATTCTAGGGTTTTCTTCATTTTTCAATTTAGAAAAACCACCTTAGCCTATTTTGAGTTTATTTTTTTTCTTTCTATCCATTTTTTTATTCCTGTCCCTGTTGCAACCTTGTCCTATAAATCTCTGAGTTGATTTGGTTATGCACTTTTTATTCATTTATTTTTGCTGTGTGTGTGCGTAGATCTATTTTCTATTCTTTTCCTCTGAATTCTCCCTTCTGTTTCTCTCCCTAAACATCTTTGTGCACCTTCATCTGCCTCATCAAACAAACAGTGATCATTTACAAATATACTTTCAGTAAAAACAGTAGCAGAAAATAATTCTGTTTTGCTCCTGATTGATATCCTCCTGTCAATGGTATTCTTTCTTTTCTTGGTTCTAAAAATGCTGTTAATTCCAAATCGCACAGACTTACCATTTGCAATGAATAGCTACATGAAATGCTCCATACAAAGCAAAACAAAGGAAATAATAAAATTTTCTTGTCATATAAATGGCACGCATAAACCTTATCTTAAAAGAAAGAGGCAAAATCTACACAGCAAAAAGGGCAGCTTTTTTTTTTTTAGCAAATAAAATTGAGTATATACTGCGTATTTCACATCAGAGAAGGTATTCAGCTCATCTTATAGTAAGTGATATTTTCTTTTTGTTGACAAAATATCGTTATCCCGGGGTGAAGATTTTAGTTCTTTTATTACTGTATGGTCCATTATCTGGTTTCCTCACCATAGTACTATATCATTCATTTATTTATTTAGTACATTTTGTGCCACTGTGGTCACCACTCCCCTCAATCTCACAACTGTTGTTCATGGTCACATTTAAATCAATATAGTGCAATGACTTGCTAGTTCCTTTTGCAATGAAAACTACTAAATAACCAGAATAAAGTATAACATTCTAAACATGCCTTACAACCTCTTTCCTACAGATAAAATGTTGCAAACCTCTCACTGCTCTATCTCTACTTCCATGGAAATTTCAGACAAACTCCATTCCTTACTTCTGCCAGTACTAACCTTCATGGCTAAGATCCACCAGGCCAAGCACAGTATAGCAAACAACTTCTGCATATTCCACCGATGTAAGTTCCTACTTGAAACAGCTTCTTCCCACAAACCACTGCTTTGTGGAACACAATTCTAAGATGATGCTTCCCTGATCTTAACCTGTATATGTCTAGGGTTAACTTATCTTTCTCACATATCACTATAAATTCTGCCTTTTACTCTGTGACTCTCTACTTTGAGTGGCCTCCGGGCATTGTACAAGGTAAGCATCACTGTAAAAAATATTTCTTTTATATACATTACTGCCTGTACTAAATGATTATGATGTTCTATATAATCAAACTATAAAGCTTTTGGAGTTGATTGAAAAATCACTTGAAAAGGGTTATTTTTATTATGTAATAAATTTTAATCATTTGTCTTTAATCTTTAAAGATGCTTTTCATCTTCATTTTTTTTTATTTCAAGATTTATCTTTTATTGCTTGAAATTAACTTGACTTCATTGATGTGATTTTTATCTGACATCATTTTTTATTTATCCAAGTGTTGCAAATAGAAAATCTGCTTATGACCTCTTCATTTACATAAGGTTATTTAAAATCTGAAATTAATAAAGGAATCTTTTTTTTTCCCCCCAGAGAATTGTCATTAGTTTAGGACACAAGTAATCAGTGAAAAATGAATTCTTGTGATGTTTTTTTTTTTTTTATATTTATGTAAAATTCTACTTTGAGTGGTGTTGGTTTCAAACCCAAGTGATTGCAAAACACTTTCCCTTCGCAATTTATAGGCAAAACCACACAAATGCATGCTGGGATTTCTTCCATGATTAATTCAACTGAAAACGAGCAAGCCATTATCTATTGTGATAATCAAGGCACCATAGCTCTTGCTAAGAACACTATCTATCATCAATATTTAAAACATGTAGACATAATGTATCATTTTATAAAAATAAAATCAAATTATATTCCATCAGATGAAAATGTTTATATATGAGAAACCTATCAACAGAGTAAAATTAAATAACTTTTTTAGTGCTCTAAATGCGACACAATTCTGAACATTTTTTTTTGCTTAACATTTTTTATTCCTTCAGTTTTCCCATATATATATATATATATATATATATATCCTTTTAATCAAAAATAAAAAATAAATCTTTATCTTAATAATTTTTTTTAAATGTTAAAAGTTAAAATGTTAGATTTTTAACAAAATAATAATAAATTAAATGTTTGGAAATATTTTAAAAAATCAACAGCAAAAAATAAATAATAATAAAAAAATGCTGCAATGAAAATGATGATAAAGTTTTATATATTAAAAGTTGAAAATGTATATTAAAAAATATATGCAAATCAATTGTAAATATTTATATGTATCTTGTTTGTATTAATGGCCCCATAAAAAAGAGGGATGGGGGAGTGAGTGCACTCATCCATTTGATTGAGGGGGTTTGTTTGCCTCACTCACCCCTCCCTAATTTATAAACAAAACTACACAGATGCATGCTGGAATTTTTTCCTAGCCAATAAAATAGGCCACTTCTCTATCTTATCTGACTAAGTCCCGGTCTGTCATGTCTTGAAATTAGAATGTTGTGTTTGTTTATTTGAAATCACTTGTGTAGCAATGCCAATTCTTAGTTTGTGTTTTTTCCATGTAACTTTTACTGTTAATCTCTCTCTCTCTCTATATATATATATATATATATATATAAGTTGTAGCCTGTCTGTTTGTTATCAAACCCCTCCTAGGGTTTTAGAGATAGAACCCCATAACTATATATATATTCTGAAACTACATCACCCAGGACACTTGGATAAGTATATTACATTTTGATTAAAGGGGATCCCCGGGGGGGCACAAATCCCTTAATGAAGATGGAGGTCCCATCCACAAGATTGAGAAATGTTGAAATGCATCATTTTTCTCCACAAATTATAACAATGATTTAAAATTAATCATTATTTTCTTACAAAAAATGTGGGTAATTTGGTTAGTTTACCATATAACTCTTACTTTGTCTTATTACTGTTAATTTGCCTTGCCTATATTGTTTGCTTGCTTGCTAGCATCTGCAAGTAGCTTTAGGGTCATCATTAAAAGAAAACTCAAAACAATCTTAGAATTTCTGAAAGACACTATAACAAAAGAAAGAGGAATCATCACCTATATCAATAACATTTATATACAGATATTTATTTGTATAAATTCTATTAGATTTCAAATCAGAATCTTTCTTAATATTTGAATTTCTGATATGATCTACTGCTGTTGATATCTTCTTTCCTCTTCCCAAATTAGTATATGCCATGCTTGGCTAGTCATGTCACCTTTAATGGCCAATGAGCAGAGTCATGTTTTCATCAGAGAACAGTGTTTTCATAGACACTGGAGGCAAAAGAAGGATCACTGAAATCAAACAAATCCAAGATATCAATACTATAGATTTTCATCAGTCTAAATTCCGTTAGATTTCAAATCAGAATTTCCCATGAGTTTTAAAACTTCTTTGAATATATATGGGCTTTAACAAAATTAAGAAAACTATCCACTCAAATAGGGGTAAAAGTAGATAATTATATATCTGTATCAAGTTAGAATGGAAAAGAGTGGAAATAATGATAAAAATATCAAGAAGCTAAGGGTGATTGTGAAGTTCTGGAATATGAAATTCCCATTTTGAAGTTATTTTGGTGCTACAATAGTATGATATCTACCAAGGCATTTGCAACCTACCATAAATGACGATGCACTCATTATTGTTGGAACATGCTCAGAAAAAAACAATGACCTGTTTACTGTTATTTTAAATGATATTAAATCAGTTTACAAGCATTAAAATCAGTATTTGATGATTTTTTAAATTTTTTTGTATAAAAAAATTGTTAATAATAGTATTTTTCAATACCCTAATCCTAACATATTTCATACTTCTAACAGCTGGTAAATATCATACTGTAGTAGAAATTGAATAGGAGATATCACACCATAGTAGAAATTGAATAGGAGATATCATACCATAGTAGAAATTGAATAGGAGATATACTATAGTAGAAACTGAATAGTAGATATCATACTATAGTAGAAAATGGACAGCAGATATCATACTATAGTAGCTCCATTATTTTTTTTATTCAGTGATAAAACAGATTGTATATTTTCCCAGTCAGATTGCATTCCTGACACTGGAAAATTAAGAATCAAAATAATGACCTGATGAAGAATGGTCATGTGCAGAGTAGGTGTTTTACCCTGGCATCATGTATGTGAAAATATATTCAAGAGTAAATTATTTGGCTGATCCTGATCATTTCTGTCAATTTTTTTTTTTTATAAAAAAATCTTTCTGGAGTTTTCTATAAATATTTTTATGGTAATTGTTCTGATGAACTTTCCTCTATGGTACCTGGACTTGATGAATTTAAGTGTAAAACATGTTCTATATAATTATCCAAAAATATCATTGTTGCATAATGTACAAATGTTTTTTTAGAGCCAAGTTTGTCTAACATCTTATTCATAGAAATTGATATCAGAAGTCATCACAAACATTTTGGATCTCTACGCACAATGTCAACCTTGGTTTTGCAGGGAAAATTTTATTATTAAAAAAAAATCTTTCTGGAGTTTTCTATAAATGCTTTCATGGTAATTGTTCTGATGAACTTTCTTCTATGATAACTAGACTTCATGAATCTAAGTGTAGTGCTACATTACTGGCAAGGTCTCATCATTTTACAGATGGAATAGCTATACGTAACCATAAATTTTATTCTAATAGTTTCTTCTACTGCAATCCTCACCTGTCGAACTCTCTTCCAGCTTCTTGTTTCACAGTCAATTTTGATCTTCAAAAATTTAAATTCAATGTCATTTATTATCTTCTGTCTTCTTAATTCCTGTTCTTTTATTGTTCCCTCTCCTTAATAGTATTTTTTCTCATATTCTCTAACACTCAGTAACTCTCTGTGCTTTAGTGGCTTTATTGCCTTGCTTGTGGTGAAGGAACTTATTTAATATTGATGTTTAATAAGAACATTTGGGGTTTGAAAGAGGAAGCCACTGAGAACAAATACAGGTGGTTATGAAAATTACATGTTTTTTTAATACTATATTTATATATTTTTTACTTACTATATATTTAAAAATAAAATAAAAGAACCATAAAAATCTGACTTCCTAAATTATTCCAACTTTTATTCTTTTTTTTTAACTTTGGTTAATACAGTCATTGATTTCCTCAAGAAAATGTATCAAAATATTGTGAGAGAACCAACAAAGATGAAGGAATTATTCTGAATAATGCAGTGTATGAATTGCTCTTGAGTAGTTTGTAACACATTTATTCATCATCTCTCAGTTGCATCTCTGTCTTTGGGCAGAGAGTGCTCAGGGGTGGCTCCATCAAAGGACAGAGTTGTAACTGAGGAAAATTATACTGAAAAGTGCTCAGGCCTGGAGAACAGCCACCTGAAGCTGTGGCCTCTCATTGCACCAGAGAGAGGGTCCAGTGCTTGTACTGAGGCCAGAGCAACCGATGATTGTGGGAGATTTTTGTTCCTAGCCTGGGTGTACGCACTCGAACTCTTCACATTAAACTGACCTTGTGTCACAACCTGACCTTGTGGGGGGATTGAGTAAATACAAATTCAGAGGAATTATAATGCTTTCTCTTAGACAACCTGAAAAATTTTCATTATTACTGCAAATAAATGAAAACTCGTTTGCATTAATCACAATTAAAGTGTTTTGGTGATTTGTAAGATTCACTATTTTTAGTATATAATTGAATGGTTACTTTCCATAGTTGATGATGCAAATAAATCATTAAAAGAATGGGACAGAAAAATTATTACAGAATTTAATAACTTTTTATAATTCTCCACCCTCAAAAAAAATCCCTGTGATGTGTGACTACTTTTAGAACATGCTGTAGTTCTTCAGTAAAGAAGGGAGAGAAGTACGAAAGTGAACCAGATACTCTAAAAGATTGACAGAAAGGCGAGAATTGGTTTCACTCTGTGGCCTTTCTCAATCTGTGTGAGTGCTTTGAGAAAAACATTTTCAATCCAACTTTTTCAAGATGGGATGCTACTTTGTTAACCACTAAAAGAACATTGCCGTTTCTGGTACAGTTATGTTTGTACTAATACAAATGGCCACCAAAATATTTGGGAAGCAACAGAAACTAAAAAAATATAAAAATATATGAACTTTGAGCCTTATACTTTAGTTCTGGATGTTCATAATTTAAGTGATTTGAGAAAACTCTTTAAGACTAACCTGATTTATTAGAAAGATTAAATTTGAATATTTAACTTATCTACAAATATAATGAAGCCCAATAAAGCATAAGATAAAGATTTTATCATACTGAAAGCTAATCCCTCAAATTTAACTCTTCATATCATAGTCTAAATTCTACTAACTTAAACACCTTACCCTGGATCAGATGTCAGCAGTCTGGTCTGTAAATAGGTAGATACTTAGGATCAATCTGATTGTACTCAAATGAAATCTGACCTCTATTTTTGAACAATTTCTATCACCCATTGCTCTAACCAGTTCTTCCTTGCTGGTTCTGGTGCTGTGTATGAGTTGATTGATAAAGATTCTTGTTAATCTAACTCTTTATCTTCTCACATAATTTCAATCCCATAGTATGAGCTGATGGCCAAACTTTTGTTACTTCTCTGGCAATGATCACTAAACTACACTTGCCTTTCACAGATTATGCTCATAATCTTTGGTAGATCTCTCTATAATTGTTCATAAAGCATATGCTGCTTCCAGGTGACATTTGGCTTCACTTTCAAGATGTGTATGTATGTACCATCAATTTTTAGCAGTGATTTTATTCATGTCCAATTACTTGACCAATACAAAAGGACTGTTTCTGCTCTTGACCTGAACAGCTGCATTTTCATGGTTTTGTTCATTTTTATTAGTGCTGTCCATACCGTTACAATTCTAACATCTATATCCTTTTGTGTGGAGTCCAGCCATGATCCCAGATATAAAATATCTTCTACCTGATTTAGTTTGTCAGGTCTCTTTAAAAGACATGGATTATTTTTAATTTCATTTAAATAGAGTTCAACTTGAACTGCAGCAGATTCTAATTTGAGAAGAAATAGTTGTGCTTTTTTAAAAGTGTTGGACACAAAGGCTAGATCATCTGCAAAATCTGTGTCGATGATGGTTATTTCAGGGTATCAACTAACACTTCTTTCTTTTAGGATAATCCCACCAACTACTGTGGCTCTGTGCTAAGTCTGGTAAATTAATAAAAGATGAGTGATTCTCAGAACATAGGAGCAATGAGAAGGTCTTAAGAAAAATAGAAACAACAAGGAAACTTATAAAAACAGAGACTGCTGAAATTTCTGAGATATATAATGAGGAAAGACGGTTTGGAGAATGTCACACACACAGGACATACTGAATACAAGAGAAGTAAGGGGAAAAAGTGAGTAATTTTACTTAAGTTTATGTGAATAGATGGCAGAACAGAGACAAAGGGGGTCAAAAATTACTTAAAGAAAAAAAAAGGCAAAAAGTTTGGGAGAAATATAATTTTCCTCATCTTGAAGGAACATGGCATATAAATAAAGTAGTGTTGATACTTATTTGCAGCCAGGGATTTATTTAGAACCTACTTCATCTTAATTGAGAAGGAACATAATTAAAGTTTCCTATTTTAATGATATAGCTGTCAAGTCCTCTGCAATATTAATTATCCTTGACTGTGTTTGTTTTTTTTTATAGTAATGTTCACCCTGTACAAAGCCTGGGAGCCACTTCAAGTAGAGGGCTACAGAGTAAGAAACACAGTTGAGGCGGATATGTGGAGAAGATAACAGTTAACCCTAGACTTGAACAGGTTAAGATTGTAGTAACTGAGAAAATACCCTCTTGTGAATTGGTTCCACATCTCAGAAATGGAATATGAAATGAATGAGGGTGGTTTGCTACAATGTGTGTAGCATGGCAGGTCTTAGCCATGAAGGTGAGAACTAGTGGAATTTAGTTTGTCTGTGCACTTGCCATGGAAATAGCAATAGAACAGTGAGAAGTTTACAATATTTCATCTGTGAGAAAAAAAGTTGTAGGAACAAAATTATTTGTCACCCACAAGGATGTGGCAATGCTTTTGAACTTCATCAAAACTTAAAAGTGAAGACTGATTTTATTCTTGTAAAGGTAGAGTATAGCAGGAGGAGTCAGGTACTTAGTGGAGTGGTACATGGAACCAATCACTTTTTACAACATCTTTTGTAATAAATCATATGTATGGGTTCCACTTGAGGTCTGGGTTGAGTTTAAAGGTCCAATCAGTGTTTACACTGTTTCTTCCCATAGTACATATGAAAATACATATAAAAAAACAGACAGATGACAATAATCACTACTTTAAATTAAGCTCAAATTTTTTCGGTATACTAATTTTGCTTCAAACAATCAAAGAAATAAGCTAGTAGATGCATGGAATCAAGGGGAGTTAATTTGTTCTAATTTTACTTTCCATAACTTCCTCATATTTACTGAGTTCAATGGAATATACCACAGGGCCACAAGTTACTTAGAGTATCAAGAGTTTTAGCAATCACTCAAGCTTAACACTGCTGAACTTCAGACATAAATTGGTGCTTACAGTATAACTTCTCCATTAGTCAAAAGCACAAGTTATCATGTACACTGGATAAATATATAAATATAAATATTAGTGGATTTATTTAAACTGATTTGATATTTTTGTTATACATATAATATTTAGTAGATACACACATGTTTAAGTAGACATTACCATTTTTTAAAATAGTGAAATTAATGCCTAGCAGCCAAGGAATTAAAAATTTTAAGAAAGATTATGTGCTTCAAGAAAGAAATTGAACACATATTCTCATTTCTATTAGGGTAACTGCTTTCAAGTCAAGTTATGGCTTCTTGTAGCTTAATTGTAAATGTTAACTATGCTTACTCTTGTGGTCCTACCAAGAATTGAACTCACCATCCTTGGCTAACAATTTTCTGAAGATATTAGAGTCCAGCTCTTTAGCTAATGAATGTCTTCTGAGCAGTGGTAGCAGCAGGCTTGTCTCTCTTCCTTCCAAAGTGGATTTAACCATGAGACATTATTTAAGTTTACTGAAATTTCTCAAGGGAGATTTTTCTATTATCTGGTGAAGTGCTATCACTCAGTTTATTGATGAAGATCCTGTTTTATCAGTAAAGAAGGTTAGCTTGAAAGTTGTTCCCCAGACAAAAGAGGAAATAAGGTTCAATTCCTGTCAGTGGATATACTTTCTTTATTAAGTCTTCTGATCTTTTGGTCAGTAGTGAGGTCTACTCAAACATGTCTATCCACTAGGTATAACACTGAGAATAATAAGAAATGAATATTAGTTCCAAAAAATGCAATTAGGTACTAGATTGATAACTCTTAAGCAACAATAAAATGGCTGCTTTAGAATCCTTCTGAAATAGAAACAAAGAACAGATAATATAATAAACTAGAAATTAACTTTGTCTTAACCCATTAACTGCCGCAGAGTCAGTTCAGCTGCCGTTTTATAAATGCAGGGATAATGACTTTAAATTCCTGTCACACACAGTAAGTTGGTTAAACTTTCAAATTATTTTTTTTTGGGGGGGGGGAATAAATTTCAGGTAACTACATATAATATCAAAGCATATCAAGTCTTTAAAAACACCTTCTTAGTGCCATTAGACCCCTCTTTAGAGAATGGAGCCAAAGTCCCACCAAGCAAGATGTTGTTGCTGCAGTTTTTGTAACAAGTGGCTTTTAACAAGATGGATGTTGACAACTGGTATCGAATTGAGAGTTGTCTTTCTACTAGACTGGCTGCAACCAAGGCTAGAGAGCTTAGTCTGTCCTACTATTTAACCCATAGCTAGAGGTAAAAAGAAGGATTCATACCTTTTCCAAGGGTATTTGTGCAAAAGTGAGCACAATGAATTTTGTTGAAATTTGAACCTTACATGTTACTCCCACTTTTTGCACCAATTACCACAATGCTACATGCACATGGTTTTGTGGGTGTAGGATGGGATACGAAAACTAATTAGGACCAATCATTTATTTCTTTTATGAATATAATACAGTTTTTACATTCTGATATTGTCCTGATTATTTGGCAAGAAGAGAAATAAATGATGGGAGAAAAAAAACAATTTACTTATGAACTGATGCATTGACAGATCGAACGTTTTGTATTTTTACATAAAGAGATTTCATTGGTTGCAAATGATACATGATGATTGATAATGTAACCATTTTATGAGTTATTGAACATAAGTGGGATATGTTGACAATATTTAGTTTTTAATTTCAATACTTTTATTTCTAAGTTCTTTTTATTTATAATATTTTATCATGAGAAAAAAATATTTTTGTGGTTGCTTAAGATTGTAATTTTCCTTCTGACTAGGTTACACTAAAGATGCACTTGTAATGGAAGAACTCAGAAAGTCTTTCCAGCTAAAATACTAACAAAAAGCTGCATCAAAGGATATTATTCCTTACCGCTAACATCATTGAGTTTCATGCACAATGCAATCATCAGGTGCTGAGTATGAACTGACCATTATTTAAATTGAATTTTAATATATCTGGTTATCACAATGTTGGCAATTGTTATATATTATGTTGAGATTGCAGTTATTTAATTTTAAATGTTATATTTGGCAATTAAAATAAGTAGGATGTATATATGTACGTAAGAAAAAATTATTTTTGAGTTGTGAATATTCATTCTTTAATTTTCTAAAAAAATTTTTATTAAAGGGAAATTACTTTAATTATTATCAGTCCATACTGAGCACCTTAAGATTGCATTGTACTAGCAGTGAGGGATAATATGTATATTTATTAATATATACATAATAGCTCTGTTATATTACATTGAACACTGTTTTATTAACAGCAGCACAACACACACACACATATATATATATATATATATATATATATATATATAGGTATAAATGTGTATATGAGCCAAATAATTAGATATTAGTAACTGTATATGCATGTGTTAACATGTATACACAGATAAGCAAATAAATATTTACTTAATTTAATATCAGGTGTAAACAAAACAGTGCTCAATATGGTTAGACAGAGCCAAGAAGTATATATTAATATGTTTATATACCTATGTTTGCAGTGCAACTTAAATTTCGTGGTTTTACCAACTTATCAGGCACAAACTTGTGAATAAAGACCTCATTCACAAGTTTGTGCTTAATGATTTGGTAAAACCACAAAACTAATTTGCATTATGAATATATATATATATATATATATATATATATATATATATATATATATCCACTGAGTGCAATGGATAAAATGAAAATAACATTGTTATCTCATTTTAATAGATATATTTACCAAAATTACACAAAAATGTCTTGAAATACTAAAGAGTAAAATTATTCAATAAAATCACCATTGGCTTCAACCATGGCCTCCTGATGACTTTGGAATCTCCTACAACTCTTCTGGATGTTCACCTTGTTTAATTTGATGAATACTGCTATAAGACTTGCCTTCAGTTTATCTTTGGTATGACAAATAGTTTTGTTGGTATCTTGTTCAACTGCATCCCAACTATAATTATCAAAGAGGTTGCAGGCTGGGGAGTTAGGTAGCCAGATGTAAGTGGTGATGTCTTTGGAAATGACCAAATTTACAAAACTATAGCAAACAGATAAACTAAAACTATTGGGAAAAGATATCCATTATCCAAATTCATGTTCATAAAAAACATTGTTAAAAGTGAATTAGCATTGGTTTGTGATAAGTCTGCAATTCCAATTCTTGTTATGATGGCTTGCATTGGAATGTCTACTTTGTGCATTTTAAGTAGATCATGAAGTTTGGTATTATAGAATGATATTCTTATTAATTTATACCATAACTTGTCCTCATTACTAATTAACTCAATTAAAGTTATTTATTTCTGATATTATTTTGCATTTTCTCCAAAATAATTATCTGATTCTATTTAAAAACACTTACAATTTGTAGCCTTCAATATTTACATGATGAGGAGAAATGCACTTAAATATCTGAAGCTTTCCCAAAACCTTATTTCATATGTAATGCAAATTACAATGCTCATCAAATTTTTAAAGAGCAAAGAATGAACAACATAAACTTAATGGAACATGAGACATTATATTACCTACAAACTCTATCATAACTACAATTGAAAAGAATTTATTTCAGCTTAACATAAAACTTGTTACAACTACTTCTTCAGGAAGTTGGTGATCATGGCTCTCCATAATTTCCTATTATTTGTAGCTCTTAGCAAAGTTTGTCTTTTGTCATTTCTCCTAAACTCTGCTCTGCTATGCATTTAGACAAGCTTCTTATGTTATATGCTGTTTTCCTCTGTTGCTCATCTTCTATAAGAGCAAAAGGAGTACTGAATGGTTACTTAAGATCAGTCTTCTGGTATGGAAGAAAATGCTGGACAATCACCTCACAGATGAAGAAAAAACTTGAGGCAACTGAAATGTGGTTCTACAGAAGTCTGATGAAAGATGAGAACAATTCTTTAAATAAATCAAAATATAATGTTAAATGATCATTTGAAAAATAAAATCAAACTATCAAATGATACAAACTTGCACTGATAAATAACAAAATGATCTGAAATTAAAATTAAAAGGATCCCAAACTGCATCACCTAATATCCTTGACATAATGGATATAAGCATTGTTCAAATATGTCATATTCCTGTAGTGGCTGTGAGTTCAATCCATGGATCAAATAGTGACATCTATATACTTTGTTTTAGTAGCAATGTGCAAAATAACAGGTCATAGAAATAGGATAACAAAATTATTAACCATTGGACATTCTCTCCTTTGTTTTAGTAGCAATGTGCAAAAAAACAGGTCACAAAAATAAAATAACAAAATTATTAACTATTGGACATTCTCTCCACCCACCAAAAAAAAAAAAAAAGCAAAGAAAATGGTCAGATGTTATTTGGTCAAAATTTGTTCCTGAGATCTGAAGGCATATTGAGATAGCCAAAGAAGCATTAAAGCTAAGCTGAGTACTAGGAAATAGGAAAATTTAATTAGAAACAAAAAAAAAAAGACTACTGAACTGCTGTATTATATCTGTCCTCTTGTATGACAGTGAGTGCTGGATGATCTCCTCAAAGATGAAGAGGAGACTTGAAGCAACAGAAATATTGCTCAACAGAAGTATATTGAGGATAGCATGGACGAAACATGTTAGTAACAATGAAGTTTTGGAGAAAATGAAAGCTAAAATGAAACTATTACTTAACATCAGGAAGAGACAGGTGAGTTTTCTAGGTCACATTATGAGGAAGGAGGGCTTGGAAAATCTGATACTCACAGGATGGGTAGAGGTAAAGAGGGAAAGAAGAAAACAAGGCATGACATACTTGATGAGCTTCAGTAAATGAATGGCAAAATAGGACTTAGGAGAAATAACAGAAAGACAAAGTTTATTAAGGGCTACAAGGGACAAGAAATTCTTATTCTCCTTCTTCATGTGTTATGTCCCTTCAGGACATTACACATGATGGAGAATAAGGTCTTTAGCAAAGAGAACAATAATTTGAATAAATCGGAGTATAAAAACAATTCCTTATGTTAAAAATCAAACAAAAAATTGAAGATAAGCATATACAAATCCAATCAAATGCTTTGCATTGGATGTTAATTGTGTTACAGTTTTTTGGGTATATACTGTGTATAACTAGTGAGCGAGTCAAAATGACTTATTTCCCTTTATAATCTACCAATAGAAGATTAACCAATCAGGAGCCGCAGAACACTGTATCCGTCGTGTATAAAGGCGGCCATCTTTGTTTTCTCTACCGGAAGGACCAGAGCCAACTTGTCAGGTGAACACGACAGAAGGAAGAACTACACTCTGCTGTGATATCCACTGCAAACCTGAACTACGCTTTCCTACTGTCTCCGAAATATTCACTGCCAACCTCTGGATTCTATACTCGAGGACGACCGTCAAAATGTCTAACAAATTGTTGTCACAACATGCTTGTGAAATTAAATCTGAAAAAAATTTTAATCATTAATTAAACTGATGATTCTTTAAAGATGAAAAGAAAGCTTTTAACCTTGTGTTAGTTACCTCAAATACCTGAAAATGGATAGTTCTCCGGGGTTTGTTTTTTTTTTACACACCCCAATACAAAAATGCTTATAGTGTTACAATTATGTAAAATATTGATGTACTGCTGAAAAAAATAGCATAACACAATCTCTGTTACAATATGCATTAAAACAAAGTTTGAATTGAAGATATTTTCATTGAAATGAAAATTATAATAAATTTGTTGCTTAAACATACATTGTAAATTGTAAGTGAAACACACCAATACAATAACAGAGAAAAATTTTATTCATCAAAAATAGCCACATTTTATTTCCATGAATAAAAAGATATTACATTATCTAAACTTATAATTACAGGATTGAAAGAGTAATAAAATATATAATATAGGAAAAAATATAAATCATGAAAACTTACCATCATTCCTTAGGTGGGGGTAATAGGACACCCCAAAGAAGACAAAGCAACATCTTCCTCCCACTACAACTGAGCCATACTACACACCCTCATTGAGTCAGGAGAGTAGTAGGAGGGAGCAAAAGAAACAAGTTGGTAATTAGCAACTATGAGTACTTTAAAAATTTGGGTAACAAAACACCCCATGTGACTAACATGTCATTAATAAGAAAATCTTCGACCATAAACATTTTCTGAATTTTGGGATTTGTCAGAAAGAAGGCAATTAAAAATTCTAATAGTGCATAAATCTGTGACATTGTTGTAGCTTATTCTAACAGAAACATTCTCAGTCACTGAAGTTGTTGAGAACATGGTTTGATTTTATTATCTAACCGGATAGTGAAACCAACACCTATGTCTTAGATGCCTATAAATATCCACCGAGAATGAAGACTGATTCTGACAGAATATCTCTCTCAGAAAAACACACATAATAAAAACAGACTGGACCACAAGAAACAATTATCAAAATAAGTTTGTTTTTTATACAAGATATTTTATTTTTTTATAAGTTTTTTGACATTTTTAATAGCAGTTAGCATCAAACCAGACAAGCCTTTTGATGTCCTGCCTATCATGCATATCACAGTATTTCTTGCTATCCACATGCAGAAGGGTTAAAGAGTGCTTGCTACTGTTGCTGGATGCAAAGATAATAAAAATGCAAGTGAAAGGTGAGGAGTATTCAAAGAAAGCAGTTCAAAAGAAGATAATTGATAGACACTTTAACAGAAAACAGTCTTTGTACATTTGTACCAGTGATTTATCATCTTAATTAACAGGAATTTTATCTGCAGATTTTACAAGATCCAACAACATATTGAAACTTTAATCTTGAAAATACATAAATCATTATATCACAAAGTTGTTACTTCCACAAATGCTTTGATAGCTTTTGCTATTATAACAAGACATCTTATTTTTTATGTGAGTATATATATATATGTGTGTGTGTGTATGTGCATGTCTACAAAAATATATATATGTAAATAAATATGAAATATATAATAAAGTTTAGCCAAGAATAAAAACATATTTCCTGTTTAAAAATATACACTGATATGTAAATTGATATTACTTAGACATATCCTAAATCAATATATATGCTAACCAGATGTTTCTCTTTAGCTCATTGGTATAGCACATTAGATATATATATATATACTAGCAGTAGAGCCCGGTGTTGCCCGGGGATGTAACAGTAAGAGATAGATCAAGTATCGACCATCATAAAGACTGAAAAATAAAATTGACAAAGATTATTGTTTAAGGTTGACGGACACGCATGTCTTAATTAGTTTTTTTTTTTTTTTTTTTTTTTTTATGAATTGGTCAAACCCAATTTCAAACAAAAACATTGTTTACAATCGTTATGAGTCTATCGATTGGTGAATAGAATTTTATTATAAACAATTGTCTTGTAAATGGAATTTTTAAAGCATTCTGAATGTAAATAAAGAAAAAAGTGTGCAAGACAATAAGAAATACTACCTGCCAAAAAAAAGTGGATGTTTGTTTTATCGGCTGAAAAATGTAAGAAATCCGATCCCATATATAAAGGAACACACACACACACACACATAAACAACCTGGGTTTTTTAACCTAAGTCACTCCACGGAATCGCTAAAACATAGAGCATAGTCTGATGAAAAAGATGCCAAAGTTTATGAAAACAAAATTTTATCATCAAAATGCTTATGTTTTTATGAAGAGGATAGACTAAATTTTTTTTAATTATTTTTAAAAATTTTTCCATCTTTTTAGAATATTCTAAATTTTGATTTAAAAACCTTGTTTCTCTTTGTCGCAACAAGGCGTAGTAAATAACATAGATAATTTTTAGCATGTTTTTTTGTATTTACACACATTAATTTGGAAAATCTTGCAAAAATAAAAATAATTGTCATATGTTAATGAAACTTTCAGAAACTATTCACAGATGATCGAAATTATTATAAATATGTTTGTTTTTTTATTAAAGTCATGGCAGAAATATTTTTTTATATTTATTAACACCCCCATAACTAATTTTATGAAAAACTCTAGAAATTCGAGACCATCGGTTTTAGTGATTACAATAGTTAAAAGCACAAGGCTTTGAAGAATGCAAATCATGTTTTTTTTTTTTTGGCCAACGTCTGAAAATCAGCAGTGAATTGTAACATACAAAACTCAATAAAACAAATATATTATTTAGTTTCAAATGCTTTTATTTTTAATACAATTATTTCTTATTTTTTTAATTTTAAAAAGATTTTTAAAAAATGTTTAAATTGAATTTAAAAAAATATTTTAACATTAGTTAAATGCAACATCAACCTTTCAAAATGTCTATGTGAGATTGTCATTGTCTAGCGCTTTGAAAATTGTATAATTTGGACCAATCAGATTAGCCATGGTAATTAAGAAATGTAATTTTTGTGTTTATAGTTGGACAGTAATTATCAAGTACGGAAGACCAACCAGAATACAATTTAGTTGCATTATTTGAGTTCAGCATTGTTCTCCGCTGTTAAGCCCTTTACTTTTGCGAAACACGTATGGAGAAGTTAATTTGAGTTTTCAATTTCAACTGAGAAGGGGACCTACAAGTAACAGTATCATCTTATGAAATTTAACTACTGCTAAACTTTAATTTATATGATCTTATTTTTTATATTAATTTCAGTTATGACATTTTTCCATAAATGAAATATCAAAATTAATAATAAAATTAATGGAAATACAAATAACACAGTAAAATGTAATAAATGTACATAAAATTATAGTATTTTGTGTACACTTCTGATAAAATTTCATAAGAAAGGTACCTAAATTAATTTGATACCTTTTTCTTATGAAATTTAATCTCACTATTAACAGTCTTATTTTTTAATTTCTTTATATTTTCCATAAAGCATCGTAAACGTAAAAATGAAAGCTAAGTACAAAAAAAAAAAAAAATAAATAAAAATTAGAGCGCTGAAAAAAAAGTAACAAAATAAATAATTTGTTCACTTAAATAATTTTTCCTTCCATCCGTAGAAAGTATCCTCCGTAATCTAAACGTCATGAATATGCCTTTCACTCAATCGTCAAGCGATTTTTTGTTTTATTTTCAAATTACATTTTTCGGTGCAGATCCTTGGTTCAAAAATTTTCCTAAACAGTATAATTTCTGTTTTTATTAAAATCAGTTTGAAAAAATGATAATTGATTTTTAAAAAGAATATCAAAGTAAGATTTTAATCTTTTTTATCAAATCGAAAAAATGATTGAAAATTATTATCTGTCCTTTTTTTTGACCAAAAAAAAAAAAAATATTTTTAATGAAAATTTCAGACGTGCTAGGAACGATTAAAAAATGTAAAAAAATACCCCCAAAATAATTTTTGATCTTTCCTCTTTAATAATAATATGAACATTAGACGATAAAATTTTGTTTTCGTCAAGTTCGGCGTCTTTTTCATCATGCTATGCTCTTTTGTTTACATTTTCATGGGTGAGTTGTCTCCTTTCATTCTCACGATGTGTCTTAAAAATTGATTTTGAAATAACAGCTGTGTTTTTTCCCATTTTCGGCCCCCATTAGAACCACCACAAGGTAATTTTATGTAGTCCTGTGAAGTTTTGTTGAAATCGGCTAAAAAATGTAGGAAATTCGATCCAACATATAAACGTTACAGACACACACACACACATTTGTTTTTTATAATAAACATAATATATATATATATATACAAATTTGATTAATAATTTGTGTATTCTCTTATAGATATATATATATATATATATATATATGTATTTTTACCTCGCAAACGTTCTCGCATCTTCCTGGCCTGTGGGTTGAAAAAAAGAAAAGATTCAAAATTTATTCACGGTCTCTCGTGCAGTCACGCAAAGTCGCGTTACACACATGCTAATGAGGTGTGTTGGGCTCCAAAAAAACAGGTTGCTTGGAACATTGGCAAATTGCTTGGTGTACATCGTTTTGCGTTGCAGACATTTTCAGACGGAAAGAGTTGCGTCCTTTACACTGTTTAAACTCATTTGCTAAAATTTCGGCAATTATTACAATGGACAGATTCGACTTGAAGTTTACCAGAGTTCGACGGCTCCCCCGCTGGCCCGTCTGTGGTCGAGTGGTGGGAAAAGGCCGATTAAAAAAGATCCCGCACTGGTTATCCCTCTTAAACTCACCAAAGGAGCTTACGCTGTGTATCAGCAAAGGGATGACGCAGACTTGGAGGAAATAAAACAAGCTCTATACGCAGATTTGGTGCTTTCCCTCTTTAAACGACGGCTTGGACCGGATGAAACAGTGATGTCTTTCATTTGAGGAAGCTGGCCGCACCGTTCGGTGGAAAAAGCGACCAAATCCTAGGATGCGCCTTTCTTCCCAGACAACGCAAGTCGACTGCTACGAAGTTCGTCAAGGCTCAATGAGCTGGGGCTTTCTATCATGGAGCCGGCCTCAGCTCTTTTGAGGACATTTACATTTTCCAAAGACTGGGTGAGTTGCGTTGCTACAGGTGCGACAAGCTGGGAGCGCAAGGGTCCGGGAAACGGGCAGGGAGTAAACCAGCGCCAGTTTCATTCTCACAAGGCGCTACCCGCATGTGTCTTAATCGTGTTTTGCAAATTGATTTTATTAAATCCGCGCAAGCATCGGCGATGGGCCTTTTTCCGGAGGGCTGCTCGGCTTTTCCTGGGAATGGACGTCATCAAAAAAATTGGGTGGTGTTCACCACAAAGAGGGTAATTTTCACTGAAACAGGTCCTCTAGGTGCAGCAATGGAGCTGGAACGGCCTTTTCGTTTCGAAAAAGTCCTGGACTAAAAACCGCCAGAGAAGCTGTGTGCCGGAGTATAAGATCCCCCTCGCGAGCTCGTGCGAGGTAACATTGATCCAACATATAAAAGGGCCTGATCCCACGGTTCTCCAGCACAACAAACAAAAGGTGAGGCCGGTGCTCGACACAACACACGTGGACCCTTTGTGTTTTATAATAAGGGAATGGCGACAAGAAATGTATCTGTATATATATATATATATACATGATTTGATTTTATAATGTGGCGCCATCGATTATGCATATGATACGCCATAACGAAGGATATATATATATTTGATGACGTGTAACGAGGGAGTCGTATCTGCGGCGCGCGTGAAGGAGCATCTCTCTTATAGGCCGGAGAGACTATGTATATATATATATATATATCACGCGGCGAAGCATATATATATACACCTTCCTGTAGGTGGCTGGCTGCGTATATATCACACGTCACCACTGGATTTGATATGAAGGAGGTCCTCGCTATACACCCATGGTGCATGATTATATATATATATATATATATATAGTCATCAAGGGATCAACTTGGCGATCCTCTGGATTTCTGTTCACTATTCCGCTTGCGTTTAAAGTGGAATTTGGATTTTTAAAGCCACCAGCGAGATGTTTATCCGTGACACGATCGTGAATTAATTATTTGACAATGGAGGTGTCCCTGGTAAATAATAAATACATTGTTTAACGCTCTTTTGCGCTGCGTCCGTGAGTCCCGTTCGATTTAATCAAATCAAGCAGTCCACCAACAAAGTGGGCACCCTGGAGTCAAGCGGACACTGTATTTCGCCAAGTTGGTTGACAAAGACAGACGTCAGGAGATGGTCAGATTTAATAGACCCATATTCGCTGGACTAGCGATCCACTGGAGCCGGCTGGCGATTATAAACCAATGGATTTCCTGACACTTTTTGTGGTCCATCCTTTACTATATATATATATATCCGTCATAACAGCATCTTTCTTGAACGTGTCGGAGATTGAATGGCAATTCACCAGCGAGCAGTTCGAGAAGTTTGCGGATGGCTGGGGAGTGCACTTATTTTTCCGGTGCGCCCACGTACCGAAAATGGAATCATTCATACGGGCTGCACGGTGTCTGAGGCGGTCTAATTAACAACGTGACCCCGATGATGTCTCATTGGCGCCAGCATTGCAAGGTACCACGATGAGAGAAAACCAACCCACTGACGGAACTGAAAGTAACTGTTTTAAAAATCCGCACAGCAAGTCACCACGAAATTCGGATTTCCCCATTTTCCCCGTCACGTTTGACCTCTTCGACGCAGTTCCACCATGGATTATCTTCAGAGACCAGTGGTGCATCAGTTCACGCCAGTAAAATATCAGTTAAACGCGGTTATTTCTCCTCATCCCTTTAACAGGATCAATGACAGCGTCCCTCTTCGAAGAAGGTTATTCAACTGAATCATGATCAGGGGGAATGGGGAAAATAGAAACGGCCTACCTCGCAAACGTTCTCGCATTTCCTGGCCTTAAAATTAGAAAGAAAAGATTCAAAATGGCGTCCGTGACTTTTAATATTCACGGTCTCAATCGCGTTACACACATGCTAATGAGGTGTGTCTGGGCTCCATAAAAGCAGGTTGCTTGAGACATTGGCAACCAACATTTCACCCGTGCTTAATGTACATCGTTTTGCGTTGCAGACATTTTCAACGGATATATATATATATATTTGCTATAATATATATCACATGATTTGATATATATATATATATATATATATATATATATATATATAATCATGGTTATTTTATATGAAGTAAATGTTTTTGTGTGTATATATATATACATTGACTCTTTTGTGGATCAGATTTAATAATTTATATTACTAGGATCCACTTGGATTATAAACCAATGGGTTTTTACCTTTTAAAAATATATATATATATATATGTCTGATTGAAAAATTAAAATATTTGTATTTTTTAACAAAATCTATTCATAAGTATTTATTTATATATAAATAAATCACTTTTATTTCCCATTTTCCAAAAGTACTTTTGATCTTCCTCCAATATTAAAAGTAGTAAAAAATTTAAACATTATTTTTAATTTATCAACTTTTTCTATATGATGTATTTTAAAAAAGTATACATAATGTCTTCAATCATTATGCTATATATATATATATATATATATAATCAAATCTAATGATTTATATATATATATATATATATATATATAATTTATTTTATATATTTACATAAATACTTTCATAAAACATTGATTTTCTCTATCTATTTATATATATATATATATATATATATATATAATATTTATATATATATATATATATATATATATATATATATATATATATATATATATATATATATATATATATATATATATAATTATATATATATACTAATATTATATATATATATATATATATATATATATATATATATATATATATATATATAAATATACATATCCACTCATTATTTGGTTATATATATATATATATATATATATATATATATATATATATATATCTCGAGAGAGATTGATAGTGATTAAAATGAAATAATTTTCATTAGAATAAAACTAATTTTAAAACTGAGCCAAACAATGCTTGAATCAAATTTAGAAAGCATTTTCATTCTTAGATCTCCCCTCATAAACCAATCTCAAACATTTTGCAAAAGACTTAAGCTCCTAAACAAAGGGTCAATGTGACTACTTTTGTATTAACCTTTGTTTGGTAGTGGTGATATTGAGCCATGTTTATGAAGATCATGGCCTCTCTCTTATCCATAGATCAACTCTTTCTTCCTTCCTTTTGTTTTACTCTTTTCAGTGCATTGTGGTTATGCATACAATGAACCTTTTCATCGTCCATATAAAATGTCTTCATGTGAACTCAATTTCATCCTTGAAAGATACTGCTTAACTGACTGGCGCCATTCCAACCTTTTTAAGTTCTATGCTTGGTTCCTTCTTGAATTCTGCTTCTCATCCAAATATGAGAATAGCTTTCTCAAACTTCTTGTCTTCCAGACGTAAACCTATTTTCTCAAGGAAACCTTGTCTACCAGCAAATTTTAAAGAATAAAGGATGAATAAAACCTTTGAATGACATTCTTTGATGTAGCTTCTGTAATTTTGAGAAGAGTTATTATTATTCTAAGTGTTATTCAGATTATTGAACTTATTCTTTGCTTACTACAGTGTCAGGTTCTGATAAAATTTCAAAGAAAAACAGCCTAGTAATAGTGTCACCATTTATTGCAACTTATTTTTAATATCACATGGATTTATTTTTAAGTACTGATCTTAAGACCTTGTACATCATTGAAATTTTCAATCTAGTCTTGATACATGGATGACACTTTATACTCTGGACTTTACAGTTAAATGTACAATTTCTAGTAGGTTACATAATATAATCTACAGAGGTCACAATAAGAAAAGAGTACAGTAACAAATTTTCTTTTTTGGGATTTCTTAGTAATATGTATATAGAGTAGCATTAGTATTAGGTTGTCCAAAAAATTCATGCTGATTTTTAGTTGTTCATGTTCCAACATGTTAAAATATGTCAAATTTATCAACAGATATAATATGCTTACATTTCCAAGTAGAGAACACTTCAAACTATCTCTTGAGAAAGAAAGTTTAAAATTACTTAATTTGTGTCAATTTTACATCCTTATGAACATAGAAGACTATAAGGTGCATTTTAGATACTTGATGTTTTTTTACCATTAAAGGCAAAAATGCCTTGCAAAGCAACAAAAAAGATATGTATGATGAAGGTGCTTTAGCTCACAGAACCATACAAAAGTGGTTTGCTAAGTTTAGAGTTGGTGATTGTAGCCTTATTGATAAGGAACACTCAGGCAGACTCACTCCACACCAACTCCAGATAATGTCCAAATCAAGACATTGATTGAGAATAACCGGCACATTGCACAATGCAGGAATTAGCAGAAACACTAAATTTATCAAGATCCACCATCCATGAGCACTTAGTGAAGCTTGGGTACCCAAACTGCTATGATGTTTGGGTTCTGAGTGAAAAGAATCTTTTGGATCACATTTCATCTGTGATTTGCTGTATAAACACAATGAAAATATAGACTTTCTGAAGCAAATTATGATGGGTGATGAGAAATGGATTGTTTACAACAATGTTTAGTGAAAAAGATCCTGGGGTAAGTGACATGAGCCAACTTTAGCCACCTCAAAAGCAGGTCTTCATCCTAAAAAAAATTATGCTGTGCATCTGGTGGGATTGGAAAGGAATGAGCTTCTGCCAAGTAACCAGTCAATTGATACTGAAAAGTACTGCTTGCAATTGAAGGAATTAACGGCAGCAATTCAAGAAAAACACCCAGAATTGGCAAACAGAAAAGGTTTTGTTTTCCATCAGGATAGTGCCAGACTTCACATTTCTTTGTCAACACAGCAAAAAAATTGTTATATTCACCAGACATTACTCATTCAGATTTTCATTTTTTCAGGTCCTTGCAAAATAATCTCAATGGTAAAAATTTTAATTCTTTGGATGACATAAAATCTACTTTAATGAGCTCTTTGCCAAGAAACCACCAAAATTCTGGGAGGATGGCATTTTCAAGTGGAAGGTTGTGCAACAAAATGGTTCATATTTAGTTAAATATTTAATGGCATAATTTTGTTTTGTGTTTTAATTTCACATAAAAATTGGCATGAACTTTCTGGACAATCCAATAACTGTGTGTATACAAGGGAGTACTTCATATTTTATCTCCAAGTTGAACTTTTTAACCAGTTCCTTTCTTTCTTGTGGCTGGATTACATTATTCTGACACCATGTCATATGTTATGAATCATGTTATGTATCCAAGACACCTGTGAGTGAATGATGAGACAAAATGTAACATGTGCTTATCTGTAGTAACCGATGACATAACTATGATTATTAGTAGCTCTAGACACTATGCTTTATTGATTGGTCTCTATAAATAATGACAAAAGAATTAACTGTATTTATTAAGACATTCCAATCACCAAATCTATTTCTATTGAAATGAGAAAAAGTATCCATAATTTCAATATAAACCTGCAAAGTGATTATTAAGGTAATGAACACCGTTTCCTTGGTCCTTTACTTGACATGTAATCTTATATACACCTGTACATATTGACTGTTGAGGTAATGGTCATGATTTACTTTGCCTCTTACTTGATATGAAATCATATAGAATCAACAAATTTGATGGTTTTCTTCAGGCAGTCATAAGAAACGGAGAATTGGGTCAGCCTGCTAAAAATCTCTGAGTTGGTTGTATGTAGGGCTGTAAACACCAGAAGTTACATCACTTTCCACAATGGGCTGTTGAGAGAAGACCTTCTACTTAGAGTAGGTGGTGCTGGTTATTTGCATATGAACAATACTAGGCAGGTATTAGCCAATATTCACCGTGGGTCTGGAACTGGGAGAGCTATATAAGCAGCAGGAGTTGCATCCCCTTCCACAATGGGCTGTTGAGAGAAGACCTTCTACTTAGAGTAGGTGGTGCTGACTATTTGCATATGAACAATACTGGGCAGGTATTAGCCAATAGTCAGCCTGGGTCTGGAATTGGGAGAGCTATATAACATCAACGTGTGTTTTTCAGTCAAGAGAGGTGCTCTCAATGTACAGACATGCAAAAACCAGACAAGACAAACACAAGCTATTTAAGCAATTGATAGACAATGACAAACCCCCAAATTCGATTTAAAGTTAATTCCCAAATTTGATAGATTGGCACCTGGTCTGCCAGTGGTTGAATGGATAGAGAAGCTGGAATTTGTTTGCAGGCTATATGAAGTCTTTGGAGCATTTGATCCCTTTGCAACTTACAGGTGGAGCAGATGCAGTTTACCAACAATTGGATGACAAAGCAAAATCTGATGTTGACCAGTTACTTGCCCGAGCCCAGGTAATTATGAGAGACAAGGTGATGGAGGAAGTCGTGGTGGCAGTAGCATCCCAGCTAATGCAATGTATGAACGTTCATGTCAGAAAATGCTTTTGATGCAATGGTATTAACCACATGGTGAAAGATTGTTGGAGCTGACAACATGACAGGGGACAAGAGCAAGGACAACACAATAACACTGTTACCATTGCCATATGTCTTGAAACTGTGTGAGAAGAGATATGTCAGTGCCAGTATCTTCTCTAACCAAGTAGTACCTGTGATCAGGGTCAAGGTTGATGGCATAACCATCACTGCAGTGGTCAATACATGTTCTTTATTATCTATAGCCAGCAGAGAGATATGCCAGCTGTGGATGAAAGAGCCAGTATGTGTAACAACGATAGATGGGGAGACCAGAACCTCTTGTGGTACTGGAGTTGTTGCTTTTTGATTGCAAGGTGGAAGTTCTGTCAAGATTGATGTACTTGTGGCACGAGAAAAACCACTTGGTTTTAACGTTCTGATAGGGATGAGTGTGATTAAAGAACTAAAGAACTAGTGGGATTAGGAATCACTCTTTTGGGTGCAGTGGAGTTTTTCAACAAACCATCCCTGTGTGTGGCTCTCACTATAGAGGAACCAGCGTTGAGTTCAATCAGAAAAAGAAAGCACAGAAGGTCACTAGGATCCACAATCTACCTTGATTGATGACATGCCATATCATGTTAAAGACTTCTAACCTGCATGGGACAAATGCTCTCCCACAGGCGACACAAGTGATGGGGAGTTGGAAATAGATTCCCGGATTTTTTATGCATTCCCTGCTGAGGTGGAGATGGAGAGTGACAACACTCCCCCAGGTATTGTCAACAATGAGGATAAAGTACCTGCCTTGTGAGTGATCACCAGAAGAAAATGCCTGTGCTGTGATCAGGAGATCAGGGGGAGTGTAACAGAGGATTGGGTCAGCCTGATAAAAGACTCCAAGTTAGTTGTATGTGGTGCTATAAACCATAGGAGTTGTGTCCCCTTCTACAATGGGCTGTTGAGAGAAAATCTTCTACTTAGGTGGCACTGACTATTTGTATATGAATGATACTGGGCAGGTATTAGCCAATAGTCAGCATGGGTTTGGGACTGGGAGAGCTATATAACACCAGTGTTTTTCTCAGCCGAGAGAGGTGCTCTCAACATGCAGACATACAAAAACCAAACAAGACAAGCATCACTGAATATCACTTTCTTCTAGTCATGTTTGACTATCTCTTTGTGATCCACTGTAATTGTGTTTTCATCTGTTCAGCTTTTAGTGAAGGTTTTTGCTTGGATTTTACAAATAATGTTTCTTCTTTCTATACATTTGTTTTTCATTGCTTTTGTTGTGCATTTTCTATTTTTAAGTTTTTTTGATGCCTGGGTATTTTTCATGGCTCATCTGTTTGTTTTCCTTTAATAACCTTCCTATTCTATGCATATTTGTACTCAATACAACTGCTTTCTCAGATAAATGGTTAAAATGGCTTTGAGCAAGTGAACGACACAGCTGGTTGGGAATAGCAATTCATTAAGGTGTGGGAAGCACTCTTTATTAATTGCAGACAAATTTGCCTATTTAAACTTATGATTGTTTGTTAAATCCAAATTACAAAGTGATTCCCTATTTTATCCTCCTCTTCATCTAGAAAAAAATATGCCATTAATTTAAATAATTTAATTTGTGGTATGTTTCATAAAGCCAGAATGTTCAGCTTTGGAATAAAAAAACACTTTCTTTCATATTTGTGGTCTGTTTATTTTCTGTAAAATTACAAAGGCCAGTTAGACATTTTCTAAGTATGGTGATAGGACTCTTTTTCCCAGGATTTGTAGGAAACAAACAGACATTTAATTTAAAAGATCCAATCTCTGTTAAGAAAGGGATGCTAATATTAAGAAAGCATTTAGATTTCATTGATTGAACAGTCAATTCTACTTTCAGTTGAAATTTATAAAATATTTCTAAAACAATTTCTCAGGAAAATAAACTTCTTAAAACCACTGTTATTGCTATTTCTAGTATTTACAGGGGTTTCCTTCCTAACCTTTTGTTTAAAGTAGACTGGAGTGTCAACGTCTTGATTATGTTATTATTTTCACTTCAAGTTACATGTACTATCCATTTTGGTTGTTACTGCTGCTGTTTAAATTCCTCAAATGATGTGGTTCTTTGTAATTTGGTAGTTATTTGTTTGTAATTCTACAGTGCCAATCCACATGGTTCAAAGAAGAATGATCCTTGCTAAGAGCTATAGGCTTCAGTCCATCACTCAAAGCCATTTTAACCATTTATCTGAGAAAGCATACAGCTGAGAATTTATTTCTGAATTTGGTGCCAGACATTATATTCATGTGATATCTGACAAGGCTGATGAAGAATATTATTTGATTTTTTAGGTTAATGTTTTGGTTTTTCAGTTCCAATGGTAATATTAGCTGTTTCCTTATAAAGAAACATTTGGCAATCATTGACCAAGCAGCCAGGGCTACTTTCAGTAGAAATTTATAAAATCTTTCTATTAAAATAGTATTCAGAAAAATAAGCTTCTTGAGTCCACTGTTATCACTCTTTCCAGTATTAGTGGGGGTATCCTTCCTAACCTTTTGTTTGAAGTAGTGTGGAATAGGAAAATATACATACAAATAATTTACCGGAATGGAAACAAAAAGGATGCTTACACATAACATCAGGAAGAGACTGTTGAAATTTCTCCAGCACATAAAGAGGAAAGAGGGGTTATCATTGAGTAAGAAAAGAAGTTTGAAAAAGACTTAGAGTTAACTACTTCTTCATTTTGTAAGTAGAGTCTGGTGCTGATACAACAAAGATCAATGAATTTGTTCAAAAGATACAAAGAATTGAATTAATTTACAAATAAACAAGTTTTAAATATATCATTATTTTTTGATTTTAGTATTTTCATAAATTTCTCTTATAACCAGAAATGGTCATCAGGGACTGCATGCTACGGTTTCAAAAGGACCCTTCATCACTGCTTATTTTGTTAAACTCCAGGTACTCTGAAAACTACTGATATTACACTGATTTTATTTTTCCTCATTTTCTGTCACTTGTGCTTTATTAATAAGAGTTTTTTTTTGTCTTCAATTCTAACATATCCCACTATATTTACCTGAAAGAAAACTTAAACTTCTGAAAATTTTTTTATCTTGCATATTTTGCATTAATGTGGATCTGAAATTAGATGTTTGATGCTCTTGCACATTTATAAATTGACCATTTGTATGTGCATTGAGTACTGTTGCTATATGTGGACTGGTGCTCCAACTATATATCTTGAGATTCTTGAAAAAATTCAAAAAAAGTGTCTGTAATGTAAGTGAACCTAATCTAATACCTCAACTTCAGTTGCCTTCTGACTAATATGATGTGACTTCCTTCTGCTTTTTCTACATATATTTTCATAGCAATTATTTTCATGAGCTTTCCTCCTTGGTACCTTGACTCTATGAATTTAAGCGTGTTACTAGATTGGCAACTAGGTCTCATTGTTTTACTGTTGAACTAGCAAGATGCAATTGTTCTATTCTAATAGATTCTTTTCTCAACTGTGAAAATCCTTTCCAATTTCTCACTTTCCTGCCACCTAGAATCTTCAAACATTTAAACACAATGCCAATCACCATCTTCTGTTTTCCTGAATCCTATTCTTTTATTGTCCTTTCTTCTCATTAAATCTTCTCATTCTCCTTCACTTCCAGTAATCCCTTGCATCCTAGTGGCATTATTGCCTTGCTTGAGGTGAGTAATGATTAAAAAAAAATTAAAAATAATTTACCAGTAAAGAAAACTTGAATTTCTAACAAGTTTTATTGTGCATATTTTGTGTTAATGCTCGTATGAAGTTAACTGTTCAACACTATTTTAGCTTTTATTATTACAAGTAATGAGTAAATGCATGAAGATAAATTTATTATTATTATTATTAACATCATCACTATTTCTGTCAGCATTATGATGTTTATTATAGTAACTAGCACTAATACAACACAATTTTTGTGCGAGATGCAGATCAAGTGACAACAAGTCTTCACACAATGTCCAGCATTCTGCTTAGTATAATGATGACAATACTGTTCCTTTAATATTTAAAATTTTTCTACAGTTTTGTTATTATTTTGATCTTATTGCAAATATTTTTGAGATTGCTCCAAGTGTAACAATAATTATTGACACTACTGTCATTTTTATATTCATTCTACTGTTTTACTGAAATGGTTACATTCCCTACCGGACAGATTTTCTTATCTTTATTTATAATAACTAGATCAGGTCTCTTGAACTGGATAGGGTGAATTGTTGTTGTTATTGTTGTTGTTAATAGTTGTAGCCGCATAGAGAATGAGATGTAAAACAGTTTGAGCACATTTTTACACTTGAACAACCATTTTCTGGGCATTTTGTCATTCTGCAAAGAAACGTTCAAACTAATGTGTTCTATACAAGTAATACAATGAATGCTTACAAAATAAGAATCAGTGAGGTGTAAAGAAGAAAAGGAAAGGAAATAAAGGACCAGCCCCACCTCCCTTAAAATGAAAAAAACAAAAAAAAAAACAAAAAAAAAACAAACCCTCTCTCTCTCTTTTATCTCTTAACTGTGACTTATTACTAGTAAAATTGTTCCTTGTTCCCAGTTGGTTGTCTTTCTCTTTGCCATGACTCAAATTGGACTTAGCCTCATGTTTATTGGTGAAAAGACGTTGTTTCCATTTCTTTTCTCGATGAGCTGGCATAAAAAAAGAAAAGAAAACTAAAGAAGAATAAAAAGTAAAGAAAAAAGAAAATAAATGGGTCGGTTACTGTTATTTTGTTCCTGAAGTGAAGATAGATACAAAAGCATTGGATTTGAATAGAAATACGTACATACGTATTTGTGCGTGTTTAACGGAAACATAGAAACAACAGATAAAAAAAAAAGTTAAAAATGAGCAATAAATAGACTTAAAGATGAAAAAAATAAATGTTTTTTATAAGCACTGTATATTTTTGGGGTCACTGATTCATGCACTATAAGAAAGAAAACATAGCATAAGTTATATACAGTTTAAGCTTTCTTCAGTCCTTGTAGGTGTGGAACAAAGCTGTATATGAACAATATAGTAAGGTTACTTTGATTTAAAATGATTGTTTATATTGGTTTTTGTTTTTTAAATACAGAAACATTCAAGAAAGAAGTCGCCACCTTCTGAAGAACAATTGGATCAAGAGTGTCAAAAGGTTCACGGTTAATTTGAACCTTTTGCTAAAAGTAAAAACCTCAGAATTCTGATAGCCATTGTAAAGGTGATATGAAATTTCTAAATGGCTGCCACTATTGTATATGGAAATAAATAAATATTTATTTTCATTATACACCCACTGATATTTTCTCATTCTTACATACCTTTTTGCATACATATGTATGAGTGAGGCTCACAGAATATTGCGGACCAGATATTTTCTAAGTGGATTATCTGAGTTTGTTCTTCTTGTGCTGCAAAAAGTAAAACTTGTTGCCTCATTACTCTCCACTCTGTAATATGGGACACTAACCAATATATAAGTCTGTTTAAAAATCAATGAAAGTTTTTTGTTAAGGGTCTTAAACTTTTTTTTTTTATATTTCTGACCATTTCCTCAGTTTCTGAAAGAAAATTTGGAAAACTTGGACATTTGTGCTCACAATAAATGAAGTGTGAAAAGAACATTTTTTTTCATTGACACCATTATTATTTTAATTACCTTCATTCTTTAGCAATGTTTATTGTTTTAAAAAGTAATGATTAGAATTGTAATAAAATCTAAACATATGAAAGTGAATTTATACATTTTCTTTGTTCTTGAGAATTGACAACAAAAATAATAAACACTATTTATTTATTAGATTGTTTATTAGAATGGTTGGCAAAACCAAAGGAAGCGCATTAATATTTAAGCCTAACTTTTAAAAGTTCAATGATAATTCTTCAGCTGCCATTTTAATTTAAAGACAATTTGATGTATGTAAGTTCTTAGTTTCTGAACAAACAATTATTTTTATTTCATGGGTGACGTTTGTTGGATTTCACAATTAATCTTGATTATCCCTAAATTTATTTTCAAGTTATAAAAACTGTTATTGTACAAAAAAATTATTTGCAATAAAATCACGTAAAAAAAACAACAATCACAGTAATGAAAACTTGAGAATTTAAAATTTCAGGATTGCAGGTTTGGATCTGGAGAAGAATGCTTTTAATTTGCTCAGGGTTTGCCTGATTCCAAAATGGTATGATATGTTGGGCTACAGCCTCAAGGACTAATGTTGATAAAGTGTGACACAGTGAAATGCTGACATTTAAATTTATTATATAGATTGGTAAATGATAAATATTGTATTTGTTTTAAGTGTATTAGTGTTTAGAATGTTGAAAATATAAAATTATTCTTGTAAATAAACAATCTAATCAATAGTTTTTAATATTTTTGTTGTAAATTCTCAAAAACAAAACAAAATACATAAATTTACTTACACATGTTTAGATTTTGTGACAATTTTAATCATCACTTTTAAAAACAATTAACATTGCCAAGAAGTGAAGGTAGTTAAAATAAAAGTGGTATCAATGGGAAAACCGTCCTTCTAATAATCTAATTTTTTTTGTGGGCAGAAGGTTATAGTTTGCTGAAAATTTTAATATAAATTTTCTTACATCTGATTACTTCTGGTTTTCACTTTGAGAACATCTCTCTACCAAGCTCTGGCTTATATAGTAGGGCTGTATGGGATCTCTTGACTTTAGGTGTCAACCAGTCTAAGAGATGAAAAACTAGGAACTCAAAACCAACCTGAAGAGGGATGGGCGCCGTCAGGTTAAACTCACTAATGTTGCTATGGCTGAAATACATGCAGTGCCTGGTTACTGGACTTGAGAAATACATTTTTTCTGAAAGACTGTTTTAAGAGAAAGAGTTTATAGATTTCAACTGACAGCATCACTGGATGCTCAATCAATGAATGGCAAATGTTTACTTATAAGGAAATGGCTAATATTAACATTACCATTAAACTATAATGGGTTATGGAACTTGTGATGAGGTTTTCTGACACTTTTTATAAAGGTCTTGTAATTTCATGTATACAGAATTAAACTTATAGATATAATAGAAAGAGAAATCTACTCAATGTGTCAAAAGGCCTCAGTACTTTGACATATGAAAATATTACTTATGAAATATATTACCCATGAAATTTGCTTTATATGAAATGTATTTCTGATGAAATTTGCTTTATATGAAATATATTTCCTATGAAACTTGCTTTATATGAATTATATTACCCATAAAACTTGCTCTACCTATATTACCTATGAAATTTACTTTGTATAAAATATATTACCTATAAAATGTATGTTATATAAAATATATTACCTATGAAATTTACTTGATTTCCATACATTATTGAAGTTATTCTTCATATCAAATTGAATGGATGATTGTGAAACAATTCTTTTTAAACTATTGATTTGATTTTGTGGCATATAAGATACAATAATATACACTATGTAGACTAAATTTAGCATAAAATAATGACAGAAAAATGAAAGTGAGGGAAATTTTCTAGAGCCTGGTTTGTACCCCAGCCTGGAGATTCATAAACCAGAAGCATTTTTGCAAGTAAATGAGAAAAATATGAAATAATACAAAATTGCTAACTATTCATTTAGGTTAAGATAAAAAGATGTGTGTCCTGGAGAATTTTTTTTCTTTTTTAGATTTGAACAGTTTGATTTGTTTTGTTTTTACAGCATCTTAATGTTTTCCATATTATTTAAGATCAAGACTTCCATATCGATGTCATCCATGGCACCAAACCAGTTTAGAAATATCTAAACTCTCACCTGTGTACAGCCATATTGAAGGATCAATTATTAAAAATGTCTTTCAGTGAGTGAAGTCTATGGGTTTTGGTGATGACAATACTACTTCAAATTTGCAGATTGCAGAATTACAAAGAACTATACCAAATAACGGAAACCACATCAGTTGAAGATTTTCAAAATCATCAACATCAAAAATGGATAGCACACGTAACTCAAAAGAAAATGACATAAAATGTTGACATTCCACACTACTTCAAACAAAAGGTTAGGAAGGAAATTCCCATCAATACTGGAAAGAGCGATAACAGCTACTGGACTTGAGAAGAGAAAATAATGACATAATCAAGATGTTGACATTCTACACTACTTCAAATAAAAGGTTAGGAAGGAAACTCACATCAATACTAAAAAGAGCAAAAACAGGTATTGGACTTGAGAAACCTATTTTCCTGAAAAATTATTTTAAGAGAAAGATTTTATAAATTTCAACTGAAAGGAGTACACACTTCTCAGTCAATGAATGACACATGTTTTCTTATAAGAAAACAGAAAATATTACTATTACCATTAATGCCAAATTCTATCATTTTCACAAATAATACATAATAGACATAGGTCCAGTTTGAATGAGAATAAACAAAGGAGATGTAGATCTGACTTTGGAACATAAGCTTGTTCTTCTGATCAAGGATGTAGTCAGCATATTCTTGACCCCAACCAACAGGGCAATAGAAAAATTTAAGAAACCCAAGTGGAAGTTGATCTATTTTAATAAAATTTTATTGATGATTTTCCAATAAAAATTTCATCCTGAAAAACTGTAAATGATTTTATGCTTGTTTTTATAAAAAATTTAAATCTTAATTTCTTAGTAACACAAAAACTTTAACAAATCTAGATGCTTTGTAAAAAAGCTTTCACTTCTAAGTAAATTACAATGTTACATTAATTATCCTGAAACATCAAAGGAGAGGTGAATAATTCTATGTATTCATTATTTGACTTAAAAACAAGACATTCTGATTAATTTTGGTTATATTTTTATGTTTATTTTTAACATTCCCAGGAGATACAGGAAATTATTAGCATGAAAATTCATAGATTCTTGCTTTTTATAAAGTGTATTGATTCCTTTACATATAAAAGCCAATAATAAATAGAGTGTCAATAATATTGACCTGCTGTTTATTGCTATTGATTTCTTGTGGAGCAAAGGTCTGCAAGTGATGTTGCTGTGGCTTGAGAAAAGCAGATTTTCTAAACGGTCATTTTTTTTAGCCTGAGACCAAAGATGGACTGCCTTACAGAGCTAAAGAACTTCAACTAGTTTATTATTTACCTATCATTGGTAATAGTGGATTCCTTATGCAAAAAAGATTTGGTATTCACTAATCAATCAGCTAATGCTACTTTCAGTTGAAACTTATAAAATCTTTCTAATGAAAAATTTCTCAGGAAAATAGGTTTCACAAGTGCAGTAATTGTTATCACTCTTTCCAGTATTTCCTAACCTTTGGTTTGAAGTAGTGTGGAAAGTCAACATCTTGATCATGTTACTGAAGTTAAGCAACACTGAGACTGGTCAGTACCTAGAGGGATGACCACTTGGGATGTGCAGGTGGTGTAATGGATAATAGCTTGGAATTGATAATTAGAGAGCAGAGTTCCAGTTCCTGGTTGGTTCATCATATTCACTTACATGCAAAGTAAAAGTATGAATTCACCTCTTCTCCCCTAGCTATGGGTTAAATAGTAAGACTTGTATCACTAAAGCATTATTATTTAAAAAAAAAAAATTTTCAATCTAAACATATTTTGGCTTTAAATAACCTGCATAGGGTTGATCAACTGTAAAAAAGGAATCAACCAACCAACATTTGAGCAACATGGAAGTTTTAATGGTAATATTAGTGATTTGCTTATAAGGAAGCATTTGGCATTCATTGACATTGACCAATTAGTAGTACTACTTTCAGTTGAAATTCATAAAATCTTTCTATTAAAAGGATTTTTCAGAAAAATAGCTTTCTCAAATCCATGCACTGTTATCACTCTTTCCAGCATTGATAGGGTTTCCTTTCTAACCTTTTGTCTGAAATAGTGTGGAACATCAATATCTTTGATTATGTTATTATTTTTCTCTTCGAGTTACATATGATATTCATTTTAGTTGTTGCTGCTGTTGAAAGTCCTCAAGTGATGTAGTTTCTGTTCTTTGTGATTCTGTAGTGCCAGTCCATAAGGTTCGAGGAAGAATGGTCCTCACTCAGATCTATGCTTCCTTCACTGGAAGCAGATTTTAATCATTGGTCTGAGAAAGTGGTTGTATACAACTGGAAGTTAAGTTATTTCTGAATGATTTTGCTGCCATTAATGACATCCAGATGAAAGTCTTAATATTTAAGATCATGATGGGTCAATGTTTTGGCTTTGGAGCAACTTGCAGTGTAGTATGAAACTACCCCTAGTGCAGCCTATTCTATGTTCAATTTCCTTATTTTCTATCCTTATCATTTAAGGAAGAAATTAATTCATGCCTTTCTGAAGTACCTAAATGTGAAGTGAATACAAAGTGTTTCAGCCACCAATTTCCATTCTCTGTGCCATGAACTGTCAGGCCACCTGCATAATGTTGATATAGACTCCATTTAAATAATTCTCTGTCTTGAATAAATATAATCTACATTGTATTTACAAGTGAAAAGAGATCACTAGTATGATGTATAGTTCTTTTCTGTTCTTTAAATGTTTCTATGATTACGAAGACGGGAAATTACTGTTTGAGTTCAAAATAAAGACATGTTGTCTCAGTTTCACAATTATCGAGGAAATAATATCCACTTTTGAAATCTGAGGGAAACAAGTTGTTGAATTTTCTTCACTTTCTTAATTACTATTTTGGCTGTTTGGATATTACTCCACTGCTTCTTTTTCTATGTGTCATGTCCCTATAAGATGTGGGAGATTATGGCTCTTTGTAGCTCTGCAAATAAATGAAATGCTGATATTATAAGGGATGTGTAGCGTTACAGTTATTGGCACAGAAAGTTAAATCCTCGAGCAGAGTTCAAATTCCATACTATCATGTTCTGTTCACCTTTACACAAATGCTCTTGAGAAAGGCATGAATGTATCTCTTTTTTCTCCCACAAGTTATGGGTTAAATAGTTGTATAAGCTGGGCTCTCTAGATTTGAGTGTCTGCCAGTTTTAGAAAAGGACTTTGAATTCAAAACCATGGAAAAGCAAACAGAAAACCACTGCATTATTATACCCAAGAAATCATAGCAATTCATAAATAAGAAAGAAAAAAAGCAAGAGTCCATAGAGGGTCAAAATCATTTACATCCTGAACAGGTAAGAAAGAATATTAGCCTGAAGGTAAGAGAAGCAGTGGGAAATAGTAAATAACCTACCCCAAGCAAGGCAATAATGCCACTAAGATGCAAAGTATTACAGGGAGTGAAAGAAAATGAGGAGACTTTAGTGAAGGGAAAATACAATAAAAGAACAGGTTTCAGGAAAACAGAAGATGGCAATTGGTGTTGCAATTAAATCTTTCAAGATTGTAAGTGGTAGGAAAGAAAAAAATCAGAAGAGAATTCCACAGGCAAGTGTGAGAAAAGAAACTATTAAAATTACTGAGCTTTTTCAAAAGAAAAATGGTGAGATTTAGTTTTCCAATCAGTACACTTAAATTCATGTGGTCAAGGTAACAAGGGAGTGAGCTCATTAGAACAACTGCCATGAAAATATTTACAGAAAAGACAGACAGAAGCCACGTCATGATGGTGGGAAAGGGACTGAATTTATTTGAGTAAATAAATGGCAGAATAAGGACAAAGAAACATGACGAATGAGGGAAAAAATTACTAAGAACAGCAAAAGATAGGAAATTGTGGAGAGCAATGATCACCTGCTCCTTGAAAGGAGATATTATATAAAAGAATACAACACAGCCAGATGTCTTATCTATAGTATTATCAGCTGCACTACTCATATAAATAAAAACACAAACAACATTTAACATCAGAAAGAGAGCTTAGAAAATTTGATACTCACAGGACAGATTGAAGTTAAGAGGGACAGAGGAAAGTAACACATCACCTACTTAGTGAGCTTGTTTAGGAGAGATAAAAAATAGACAAAATTTCTTAAAAGCTACAAAGAACAGTAAATTGCATAGGAAAAACAAAGTCTACTAAAACATGTGTCATTTATTCTGTTAGTGCAGTTTGCACAGGTATGGTCACTAATCCCCCTATTTCTGCTGTAACTGTGATTCTTGGTGACATTCAAGGCAAAATAGTGCAATGGCTTGCCAATTCCATTTGCATTAGGGATGTTGAGGTTACCCCCTCCCTGCTCTCAAAAGTTCCTCCGCCCAGTGTTAAAGCCATTAACCTCTGGGGTGCAGCTCCAATGGTCAGGCTGGCAACTGGCCAATGGCTGCTTGTCACAGGTGGGTTGGGGAGAGGTGTTCCCCTTCATTGGTCAGGTTGAGAAACCCTTCTAACTACCCTTACATTGTTTAGCTGGCAGGTTGTTGCCATTAATTGGGTTGTGGACATCACAGTGCTCATGCAATTTCTTGAAGCTATGTGTGAGAGCTGAATGTAGTCCGTGGAGCAGTACAGTTCTGCTCCTTAATTTACCTGAGTAAAGCAGGATCAACTAGTTCACTTCAAAAGTACTACCACTGATGATACACCAAACATATGTATTCACTAAACATAACATTTATAGTTCTAAGAAATAATGTTAGATTAAAAATAAATCCATTAAAAATAATAATAATAATACACTGTCAAAAATATAGAATTATTGTGAACTCTATGTGAAAGGCTATGTGTTTATGCCTGGACTACATACAGTTTTTGAATTCAGAGTTGGCCTTCTGTTATCTTACTTGCCTACCAAGGCTAAAGAGCTCACTGCGGCCTGCTATTTAAACCACAGCTGAGGGGAGAAGAGATAGATTCATACTTCATACCTTTTCCAAGACTATTTGTGTGAAAGTGAATGCAACAAATCTGACTGGAACTTGAACTCGCCTCTCCAATTTCTCAGTCCATGTCACTATCCATCACACCACCCATACAGCTTGTTTAAATATATGATTATAAATTTTTTAATTATGCTTAAAACTGAAAATAAGGTTAAGATATTAAAACAAAACATGTTTTATAATTATAACTTTAGCTTTAATCTCCTCATAGATGAAGAGAAAACTGGAGGTAACCAAAATGTGATCCTACAGAAGGATGCTGAAAATATCATGGGAAGATTGTATAAGCAATGACAAAGTCTGAAGGAAAATGAAAAAAAAAAGAGACACCTGAAATTTCTTGGACATATAAATAAGGATGGAATTTCTCATACAAAACATATAAAGAATTAAAGATGGACAGAGAAAGGGAGTGAGCCACCTACTTGATGGGTTTCTGTGAACAGATGGTAACTGGAGTGAGAGGCTTGGCAAAGGGACAAATCTTGCTAAGGGCTACAAGGGATAGGAAGTTGTAGAGAGCCATGTTCTTAAGGGGTACTAGAAAAACAGCTGAATTTTGTAATTTTCCAACATGTCAAATATTCTGATTTTATCTTAATGTTGGGATATGGTGTAATGGCTAGCAGCCCAAAAATAAATCAGGGTTGAATTCTAGTTACATTCACTTACACACAAAAGCCTTAGGTAAGGTATGAATTTATCTCTGCACCTCAGCTATGGGGCAAATAGTAGAACTTGTATCTGGAAAATCATTATCATTCTTAAAATATTGTTAATGCAATATTCACTTGCAAAAACAGAATTGTTCTTACAATCGAAAATATGATATGGCTTTAAATAACCTTACAAGGGGTTGATAAGACATAAAAAACAAATCAATCAATTTGTTAATAGGATAAGAATCAATTATCAATACCATTTCCCTTTTGAACTAACTCTCTAATTTGAGCTTGCTTAACTTAAACTGACAAGTAAGCTAACACAACCGCAATGAATTTATCGAAATATATTGGATTCATCTTATTGTATTGATGCTCTGTTGTCAGCATGAAATTTAAAAAAAAAAAAAATAGAAAATATAATTTTCTGAACTTAAATAGAAACATTACAATAACTTTTTCATTTTATTTTCTTTTCCACTCAATCTATCAAGCAAGGATGGTATTATCTGTGTTTGTATCTGATAGAATATAGGAACGGTTGTTTAATTATTGAGGAAGGGCAAATCCCGTTTTGTATTTTAAAAATGTTTCTCCTTTTTTTGTTTTTTTTCCCATTAGAATTGTTCAGAGTTCATTACTTATATTCAATTTCATTCCCATCTCTTCAAGCAGCCATTCTTTCCCTGCTGTGTTCACTAAGTTAGCAGAAATAATATGAATGTTTTGTAGATTTCTTTTTTAAAGAGGCATTGTTGATTTTATAAGAACACAGCAAGCATCTTTATCATTCAAATTTCTGAGACAAAAAAAATTCAGATGTCAACATTTTAGTCACTTGTTGTAGCAGTAATAGTTGTTTTTCTTCAACTGTCACTATCTTCTGTAATGAGTTCATCTTTTATACCAGTGATGAATTCACATATTACTTGGGCTTACAGCCATATCATGTTGAGACACTGGTTCAAGCTACGTCAAGCCCAGTCAGTACCTAGATAGGTGACCACTTGGGAATACCAGGTGCTGTAAGTTTGGATGTGCAAGTGGTGTAATGGAAAACATCACAGAGTTGGAAATTGGAGAGCCCAATTCCAGTCAGGTTCCTTATATTTGGTTACATGCAAATACTCTTGGAAAAGATATGAATCCACTTCTTTTCTTCCAGCTTTGGGTTAATTAGTAGGACTTGTGTCAATATCTCAAAAAAAAAAAAATTACTATCTGAAATCTTTCTGGCTTTAAATAACCTGCAAAAGGTTGATAAGCTGTAAAATACTTGAACTACTGTCTTCATCTTTGTTGTTATTATTACAGTGTTTCAGCTATTGCTCCCTTTGGACTTTATCGGGTGCTTGTCAATTTGGGTAACTTTCAGGAAGTTTCAAACAGAACCTTTTATTTAATCTAGAGAGGAAGATTGTTCTAAATCTGCTGTCAGTCTCTAGGGATTATCTCAGCTGTTTTTATTTAGTACTCAGGATAATAGCCTTGTAGATTAAAGCATTTGTTTGCAAATTTGATAATATTGTAATTCTCAGTTCAATCCCTTAGGTAGGTAGTACTAGACTTATTATTATTATATTTATTGTATTGATGTGGCATTCACCCTGGGTGGATTGAGCCGGCTTCTTCCTGTTATGAGAAGAAGATTCTTGGGATAAATTACAGAAGTAGGGTACCCAGGCCTACTGGGATAACGTTCTTTTGCTTGCCGTGGGGTTCCCACAGACGAGAGACAGAACGACCAGAAGCCGCCGGTTGCCAATGCAGACGCTCCTTGGATTTTCACCAGAGCCCTTGTTAGCCGGGTGTGTGTGTCAGACCTGTCCGCCTTTGGGTGGCCCTACCATGAACGAAGTTCCAGACGGCATAGCTCTGACACTACCGTTTACACCCCCCCACCGACTGTGAGGTAAGGGTTGGACTTTTTGGGGGCTTACAGTACCAGGTGTTCCCAAGCGGTCCCCCATCTAAGTACTGACCTGGCTCTACGATGCTTAACCGGTGATCGAACGAGAACCGGTGTTTCAGTGTGATTTGACCGTAAGCCACTAGACTTATTCAACCTACACAATTCAGTGAGAATTATAAGTCCACCAGGATTCATTACTAGTAGTCACAATCTTAAGAACATAAGATATGCAGAAAACTGAGTTGATAGCATATACAGAAAGGAAGCTCCTACAGAAGGTAATGAAAAAAAAATGAGAAGAAAGGACTAAGCATCAATTGCAAGAATATAGAATTATAGAATGCATAGTTGTGAGCAAAAGGAACAACCCAACATGCAAATTACAAATTGGAGATGCCAAAATCAAAGTATTACAACAATTTAAATAGCTGAGAAGTATTTTAACAGAGGACAGAAAGTGTGACACTGGAAAATGAAGGCACATTAGGATAGTGAATGATGCCTTCCAAAAGCTAAATGAAGTATTAAGAAATAGAAAAAGATTGTTAGAAACAAATAATACAGTATTGAGATATTGTGCAATATCAGTCCACCTATATAGCACTGAATGCTGGACAATCTCCTCATAGATGAAGAGACTTGAAGCAACACAAATTTGGTTCTACAGGAAGATGCTGAGGATACCACAAACCGGATATGTGAATACTGAAAAAGTTTAAGAGAAAATAGCAATAAAAATGACACTTATACTTAACATATCAGGAAGAGGCAGTTGAAATTTCTAGGGCACATAATGTGGCAATATTGTTCTTGTTCTATTGCTCATGTCTAGGGATAACTCATCTAGTTCTTATTTAAGTACTGCTCAGTTATTGCTTGCCCTGTTTCAATGGGACAATACCATAGTGAATTAAGGCATTGGTTCATGAATTTGGTGACGTAGTAATTGTGAGTTCAATCCCTCTGGTCTTAGTGGAAATGAAGTGAGCAACAACTGAATAGTACTAAAATAAGAATTAGACATAGGCAATGAAATGAGAAGAATCTACTCCTGTAGATTAAATAAAAGGTTCAGTTCAAAATTTCCTGTAGGTTATCTAGCTTTACATACACCTGATAAAGGCAGGAGGGCACAACAGCCGAAACATTGTGATAACAGCATCAAAGATGAGGGCAATAGGCAACATAGAAATAAATTATTTATATTATTTAAATCATTTGCATTAAAACTAAAGTCCTCATCTTTGTTGTTATTAACACAGCATTTTGATTGTTCTGGCTTCCAGTCTTCTTCAGGTATCAGTTGATTTGGGTAACTTTATTTCATCTTCAGTTATACATTGTTCGTATTCTTCTGTCCGTGTCTAGAGATATTTTGTTCATTTTTAGTTTTGCTTACTTATTACTAGACCTACTTCCACCAAGTTTGACTGACCTTTTTTTATTTTATTTAATTCACTTCAAGGAAGGTGATAATGTCACTAAGATGCAAGGGGCTACTGGAAGTGAAAGTGAAGGAAAGGACTTTGGAAGGAACCTGACACCCATTTCTCAACAGGAAACAAGGAATAAACCTCTACTCCTGTTCAAAAGATTGAGGAGGAATGTGAACTGGATGATAGGTGCACTTATCTACTCCTGTCCCAGGAATTGAACCTACAGTTACTATCAGGGTCGGATCAAGATACTGGCAACCACCTAGGGCTCCATCATGCCAACAGGTCATGAGCTTGAGATCTTCCAAAACTAAAACTTATAAAAACACTAGTGGTCAGCTATGACTCAAGACAGATTAACTTTTTTGACTATTTTGTAAACAGAAAATGATCTTGTAAAATAGAATTGAAGAAAAAAGTATAGAAAGTAACCATGAAAAGATTTTCAGATCTAAAGTCTAGAAAAAAAATGTTTTAGGTAGGATAATGAATGTTTTCTTTAGCTTTCAGCTGTATAGTTATTTTCTGAGTGTAGTTTAGATGTGGCACAAGGCCAAAAGTATGTGGCACCTAGTGAGGATCGAACTCACTTTTCAGTTGTAACGAATCTAGTGAGACAAGCTTGCTAACCATTACATCACACCAAGATGCCCAAGCTTTAAGTTGTATATGAAAATAAACTTGTTATCGTACATTTTCATTTTTTCTCTTTGTGAAAATTTTAAAAAATTATACTTGTAAGGGCACTGAAGTTCAGCTTCCCCCGCCCCTAGGCTGCCAACAACCCTAGGGCCATCACTGATTACCATGTCATCAATTATCAATATCTAAAAAGATTAAAATTTTGGCTTATTAATTTAGTCATACAGTAATTGTGAGTTCAATCCCTGGGTCATATAGTACAAACTCAGACTCAATAGAAACAGTACAGGTAATAACTGAGCAGTACTGAAAAAGTAATAGAAAAGGTATCCCTAGACATGGACAGTAGAATGAAAACAATCTTCTCCAACTGATTAAATATAGAGACACCTGAAGAAGTCTGGAGGGTACAACAGTTGAAATGATGTGATAGTTACAATAAAGATGAAGATATTAGTCGGACTGTAAATAATGGTAACTCCTCATCTCAGAAAATCAGATGGAAATTAAACACTGATAGTTTTGTCAATTTATCTGCATGTTGAATTATGTATAGTTAGGAAATAATGCAAATTGTAATGATAGATTTTTTTTAGGAAAGATAACCTAGTACAAGGCCCAAGAGTCCCAAAAGGCAGAGAGTTACTGAATGAGATGCATGGTAAGAAAATAAGAGGAGAAGGCAGACAGTGAAGATTATAAGGATGCCTAGGCTAGAAGATTAAGACTGTAGTGTTTAGGGAAACATCCATTAGTCTGTGCCATAAAATAGTGGCTCCTGAGAAGAAGCTTTCAGAGTGAAATGTATTTCTTACCAAAAGAATACTAAGTCTCCTATCATCCAGTTCACTCACCTCTTTGGTGTTTTGAACAAATAGTAGAGGTTCATCCCTTGTTTCTTGTTTAGGACTGGGTTTCAGGTTCCTTCTAAAATCTGGTTCACCTCTATGCTCCTAACCCTTGTTCTTTTCTATGCTAATATAAGTCCACACAGTAACTCTCTACCTTCAGTGGCTCTTTGGGCTTAGGTGAACATTAGTAAAAAAGAAAACAAAAAAAAAAAAAAATTGGAATGAGGGTGAATCAACCCTGTAGACATAGCAAGGTTGGTCATGGCTGTAAAGATCCAAACTTGTGGCACTAAACATTTGCCATGGAAATACTGATATAGTAGTTATAGACTAGTAATGTTGCTTTTATGGGAATAGGAATGTAGTGAAAATTTAGTCATACTCCTGGGACACACTGCATAAACATATTTTTTTTAAACTTTGTCAAGGTTAAAAAGTGATAAGATAATATTATTATATATTTATAATTAATATCATCATCAACTAATTTCTCACACAATAATTTGTTCTTACTATTACTTCTCTATTATATTTGTAATATACAGAGAACATTTTTAAAAGACTGATGCCATTTCTAACTTTAAAGATAAATGTAAGTTATTATTTTAATATTTTTTTTATATCAAAACAATGATGATTTCACTTAATTGCACCCATTTCCTTATGTAAAAATAAATGCTAACTTTTCATTTCTGAAACATTACTATATAATTATGTAAGTACTTATTCAAGGCGGCAATGTTTTGCTGTCAGCGCAGGTGTACCGTCAAATTCTCTCTTTTCTGGGTGGCAACATAATTCATCATGTTAAACAGAGAAAAACACAGAATTCACTTAAGTCTGAACACAACAATTCCTTTTTCACTAAGATGGAGAAGAAAGAGAAAAAAGCAGAAACATTACAACAGGTACAGAGATACGCTACCCTTAAGAAAAAAATAAAAGGTGCCTCAGGATTATTTTTCCGAAGAGGCAGAACAAAAATGTAACAATGCAAAAACTCATGTTGGCCTTTGAGAGCTGAACTTCCATTTGAAAGCCCAGAGCAATCTCCTTCCCTCGACCATGCCAGAGAAACATTGAAAAAAGCTTGTCGACATTTTTGATCTTAATAGGGTCCTATTCTGCCTCGTCACAGGTGTCCTATCATTTGAGTGACTTTGTTGCAAATTGAACAAGTTTCCGCCTGCCAACTCATACTTTGCAATATACACTAAAGAGACTCTCCCCAACACTCTTGAGTCTATTACCGCTAATACAATGTCTAAACTGAACTTTTATTAAGCGACAATGACAACCTTAGTTTTCATGACACTCTCCAAAACATTGTTTACAAGGGGAGTTCAGGGAGTTATTTGTAGCAATTCTAAAAAAAAGAAAAAAAAAAAAGTTAAATGAACATTAATTCTGTGAGAGAGTAAAACATTAAAAAGATTTTGGTATCAAAGTAGATTTTTATTTTATTTTATTTTATTTTTTTTTTGTTTCTTTTGCCTTTTTTTATTTACACCCCAGCAAGAAAAATATCAGAATAAGATCTTACATGACCATGATGTGTTGATTAAGGACAGGTTTTGGTTGTGACATCAAAACGCTGAGAGTTGAGCATAAGGTCTTTCATTGTCAATTTAGTCATGACACTGATTCTAACAAAGTGCTTCCTGAAGGGTGAAATAACTTTCCAAAAATGATCAGGGAGGATTGGTTTGATTTAATCAAAAGACAGGATTGATAGAAAGCTTTATTTTCTATTACATTACATTGTGAAGTAATATTATTGCAAGTAATAGAAAATCCAACAGATTACAATGAATGCATATAAACGGGTTTTCCAACATCTTATTCTGAATCAGTAGAATCTGACATTTATGTTCTTTATTATTGAATTTCCAAAGACTAAATTTGGTCGTTTTTGTTTAGCTAGAAAATAAAGCAAGTAACCAAATATTTCTTTTCTATTCTCTTGATTGTGATTTACATTTCTACATTTACCTGTGTTTGTTGTATTGAATTAGGGATAGTCAGTACTCTAAATTAAATTTTTTTTAATCATTTCACCTCCAAGCAAGGCAATAAAGTCACTAGGACACAAGGGGTTACTGAGTATTAAAGACGAGAAAAACTACTATTAAGGGGAAAAAACTATAAAGGAACAAGAATTAGGAATACAGAAGATAACATAGCATTTAAATTTTTGAAAAATCAAAGTTGATTGGGAAGCAAGAAGCTGAAAGAGAGTTCCACAAGTGAAATAAGAAGATATGGCAGTTCCACCTTCTTTATCAGTAGAAGTAGGCTTAGAGATAAACAAAAATATTTTGGTGTGATCTGGATTTATTTTTTCTAAAGAGGCACCATTGAGATCAGGATTTTTATCCCATGAAAGCTAAAAGTTAAGTATGACAAATGAATTATAAGTAAGATAATGAATGTCATATCAGTAAAATTTGAACCATAAACTGCTGAATGATAAAATTAAAATCTAATTATTTTGAATAAGAAAAATATAATAAACTATCAAAATATAAATTATAAGCATAATTAACTTCAGAATGATTTCACAATCGTCATAATAAAGAAAGAGAAAATTAATTTCATATAGAAAAAATAATCTTAAAACAAAATGTGATTTAATTTCAGTTATTTATTAGGCATGGGTTTTATGACCCAATAATAAAATATTCTATTGTTATGGAAACACAGTGCATTACTTGAAGTGAACATACTTTGTGTTACCATAACAATGGAATATTCCATTAATATATACTAAGACCAGTTTGTTAATGCATTGCATTTTCTTTCTTTTTTTTTATTTTTACTTTTAATGACATACAAAGTAGAATTCTACAATTTGAGTTGTCAAAGTTGTAGTGAAAGAAGGTAAATCTGAATTGTTTATTGAATTGTTTCATATCATATTGAACCATAGATTGTGATAATAGAATTAATGGTTATATAATAGGCCACAAATACAAAACACTATATATATATATCTATATATATATATATATATAGTATTGTACAACAAAATCCAAAATCTTTGTATTTTGTTGTGTAATACTATCTATTGGCTCTGTTATAATAAATACATTGACTTCTTTTTGTGGATCAGTTTTAATATTTTATATTATTAGGATCCACTTGGATTATATACCAATGGATTTATCACCTTTACTATATATATATATATATATATATATATATATATGTATGTATGTATGTATGTAAAGAGAGAGAGAGGGAGAGAAATATCCAAACAAGTTTTGTTAAATTCAACCAACAAGGTCTGTCTATTTAATTTTTTATTGTATTTTTCCAATTTCCATAAGATGTCATTTTGAACTGATTCCAATTCCAATGAACTAAAAATGTCAGAGTTTAGTCAGAAAGTATTGTCTACCATATTGACAACACCCAGTTCTTGATAATGACTGAAATAGTCAAAAGTACTTGAAAAAAACTAGAGAAAAATAGTGGCAGTTTATTCAAAATTTGAATCCTTATATAAAAACTCTCTTTTGAAATTGGAAAAAATATAATGAAAAAAATCTTTTTTTTTTTAATATTTTTCCAGTTTCCAAAAGAGATGTATGTAAAGATTCAAATGTTGGACCTTGTTGGTTGAAAAAAACTTGTTCAGGTAAATTCTTGTGACCTAAATACATCACACACACATATATATATATATGCACACACACACACATACATACATACATGCATACATACATACATACATACATAGATATAATTATAACTTGTGTTTAAGAGTTTTCTATATAGCAAATTTCTGCCATTATATTACTATGGTGACAAAAATCAGAATTATTCAATGTTGAACAAAATGTTATTTGTTTTGTTTAATATTCAGGAAGTATTGGATATAAAATAAAAAAGTAAATAAAGTTTTTTTTTATATTTTATGAGTAAAATGAAATTACAAAATTAATTTAAATACTTCTGTAATATTTTGTGTATTTTTTATTTGTTTTTTTTTTCAAATTATTTCTTCTTTTGGTAATTTGTTTGGAAATTTCCAACATAAAACCAAAATTTGCACTTTAGGTTTGAAATCAGCTTCAGCAAATTAGAATGAAGGTGTTATGATTTGATTGATTTGTATTTTATGTCTTATCAACCCTTTGTGGGTTATATAAAACCAAAATATATTTTGGATTGTAAGAATAGTTCTTTTCCTGTGATTGAATATTGCATTAACAGTTTCTAAGAATAACAATGATTCTTCCAGATACAAGTACACATATCTCCATAAACTGTGGTTCTTCTTAGTAATGTAAATACAAGCAAGAGGCTAGGCCAAACATTATGTAAAAGACTTATTTTTTATTATAGTTATTCTTGTTCTTTCATTACAATTTGTACTTATATGACATTACAGCTATGATTTATTAAACAAATATATCTTGTCATTCATTCCCTCTTATGATTACATACAGTAGTGACATAGTAGAGTGTGCCTGCAAGAAAGGAAAAAAAAAGAAAAGAAAGATTAAACAATCATCATGTTCTGTCTATATCTCTGAGATTGTAACTATATACACCATTTACATAGTTCGGACTGTTGTCCTCATCTTTATTGCTATATTCACGATGTTTCAGCTGTTGTAGGCTCAGGCCTTCTGTTTATATTTCTGAGATGAGGTATTGTAACTATTTACACCATTTACATTGTTCAGACTGTTGTCTTCATCTATATTGTTGCATTCACAACATTTCTGGGTTTAGTTCAAAATTCAAACAAATATCACCTGAAGAAGGCTGGAGTGTATAATGGCCGAAATGTTGTGAACAATCCGAACAATACAAAATTATTATCATGGTTGTATTTTAGTGTCAAGTGTATTTCAACTTGACAAGGTTTAAGCTCTTTTTAAAATTTTATTGTTGCTATTTTACTACTATTCCATTATTTTCTTATTTCAACATTTTTTACATCAATAAATATTTCTGGTGACAGTACATAAGTATTGAATTTTGAAAATCTTGACCTAAAATTAGTTTGATCAAGTTATGACAATCTATTTATATGCATCACATTGAAAAACCTGAAAAAAATGGATTGTAAGTAATTAGTCCAAGCTTAACTGACAGAATTTGTCATCATTATGTTTTTAAACCACCTTACATATATTTAAAACAAAGTATGTAATGCCTGTGATAAAGCCATGGAAATTAACAAAATCACAAGAAAACACATGTGAAATGTTCAGGAATCAATAGAATTATAAAGACAAAGCATAATTCTAAGAGATACAAGAAACCAAAGAACAGATATAGATATATGAGATGAGACAAAAATAAAGATGGGAGAGACAAAAGGCAAAAAGAAAAGAAAACAGATGGAGCAAAAGGATGCTTGATTGGTGCCTAATGGATAGCAAATGCAGTATGAAAATGGATAATAGTGAGATGAGACAGGTTTGTTGCTAAGATATAACACTATCACAACTGTCATAGGAGAAGTTGGGAAAGATAACAATTGTGACTGTGTCATAAAGGCCACTATGTAGAAAATATAAAGGCACTGATAATGATTTTACTGTAGGAATTTATTGTACACAAGGAAGGAAGTGATTATAATTGGTTAAGAATTAATGAAAATACAAATAACAGAATATGGCTATTTTATGCAGAATTAATTTTTTTAAAATTTCTTTATAATCAATCTTTTTTGGCTGCTTTATTTCTTTGTAGTGAGTATAATCAAATTAAGAAAATAAAATTTTAAAAATTCTTCAGATATTTTAGATGATGCATTAAAAGCATAATATTTTATTACCAAATTTCATGGTGTCTTGGTACATGATAATAGTGTGGCGAGTCTGGTAGACCATTATTAATTTCTACCACAGAAAAAATTTGATATTAAATGACACATCAAGTGTTGATGTCAAGGGAAATAAGACCTTGACAATGAATGTCTTAAGTTTTTATACATCAGAAAACTAAGAAAATTATAGATATTTCATTAGTCACAAAGAAAAGAGTGATAAACTGTTATGCAATATCAATCCTTGTATATGGCAGTGAATGCTGGTCGAATTCCTCACAGATGAAGAGAAAACTTAAGGCAACAGAGATGTGGCTCTGCAGAAGGAAACCAAGAATACCATGGTCAATGCATGTAAGCAAAACAGACACAAAAAGAACACTTATAGTCAGAAACAGAAAGAGAAAATTGAAATTTATAATGAGGACAGAAGGCTTAGAAAATTTAACATTCACAGAACATATTGAAGGAAGGAGGAACATGGGTAGTCACTGGGCCAACTAGCTGAGTTTATATAAGCAGAGGGCAGAATGGAGTGTAGGAGGGATGGGGAAAACACAGACATTACTAAGAGCTACAAAGGATAAGAAGTTGTGAAGAGCTATGATTGCCAACATTCTGTAGGGGCACAGCACATAGAAGAACATAATTTTTAACATGATAGTTGAAAATCTAGCAAATAAGATACAAAAGGAGGAGAAGTATAAAAAAACAAGGAAATTTTGTTTTTTGACAATTCAAAATTTATTTATTATCTGAATTGAATGGATTAATACACGGGTGCCATTACATTTGCAGGTTTTAATATCTTGGACAATTCTTCATTTCTAAACAAACTATCAATTAGTCTGTTAATCTGTTAAAAGTGATGAGCAGTAAAGCTCCAGAGTTTTATTCTAATTCAATCTGATTTTAATTCAAAAAGACAAATGCAAGGCTAAGAATGAAAGAAAGAGTGAGAAAATTATTTTCTTTTTGCTGTTGTTGTTTCTTTTTCTATTAATTCTGTCATTTACAAATTCTGTCTTGCATTTAATCAAGAGTTTTTTTTTCTTAATTCTTGTTTATTGATCACACTTGACTGCAATTAGAGGGGTAGTATCACTACACATCTGTTAAATAGTCAAACGAGTAAATGTTTTGACATGGGTTATTCTTAAAATATATAATAAGTCTTTTGGTTGGTTGAGCATTTGGTTAAATGCAAATTTCTTTAAATTATAAAACAAAGATTGCTTTAACCCTCTGTTAGTTCTGTGTGTCATTATCACAGTATTAGTAAAATGGAGTTTTCAAACAGCTAATATAAAATATTATAGATTATATAATTTACTTCTTCATGTTCTTGTTAATTATTGATTTGAGTCTTTTCTCAGGTTTTTAAGGATAAAAAAAAAAAAAAAACATTTTTTGCAAATTCAAATTAAAAGAACAGTAACAAAAAATGAATTTGTAAGTTTGAAAAATGTAAATATACAAAAGTAGATTTCATTTTTATTTTCAGTATAATCAACCTGATTCCTCTTCAATTGTTTTTTCCATTCCAAGCAATGAACAAGATGATTACTATGATCTTTGCATACCTTTCTATCATAATTATTACAGACAGTCTTTATTTTATAGTCACATGCTTGTAATTTTATTGTTCTCTCTCCTTAATAGTATTTTTTTTTTCTTATATTCTCTCACACTCAGTAACCCCTTGTGTCTTAGTAGTCTTATTACCTTGCTTGGAGTGAAATGATTATAAAAAAATTTACACAAATATTATGATTAAAACCAGAAATTCCTTGTAATAACATGACAGAGGAATTCAGTTAGCTATTTATCCAATCATGAAAATTCAACATGTCACTGTATTAATGGAGAGCTAAAATCTAAAAACCACCCCACAGTACTAATGGGGGACTAAAATAAGAATAACTCAGAATAATTACTTTTTTGAGAATTTAAGGTTCTTTATTTAAGGTAATAGGCATTTAAGTTATTTACTTAAGGTTAATCGAGTTATATCATGTTTTTACTCCCAAGATAATAATGACAATAGTAATGAGGAATTAAGTAAATACAAGGACCTTGAGATAGAAAACAGTAGAATGTGGCAGCTCAAAATAACAGCATTACCTGTTGTTATTGGATCTTTGGGAATAACATCAAAAGAAGCAAACAAATAAATAGACCAAATTCCTGGGAATTCTAAAATATGTGAATTGCAAAACATCATACCCATCATGGGTACTTGTCACATCTTGCAGTGGCGTCACAATTAGGTATTTTTTTTCTTCTTGGTTTCATGGTTCCTCATCTGTTTGCATCTTCTGATATAAAAATTTGTTGTCTCTTGAAGTCTCTGGTTGTGGCTAGGGGGGCTGTACAATGCAATGCAAAAACAACCCCCCCATCCTAACTACTACCATAATAATAATAGGAGTAGTAGTAATAGAATATTTGAAATACCCAAGTGTGTTGTCAGAAGTTCTGAGATCAGGTACAGTCATTAGTCCATCAATTATTTGGGTAAGTGCTCCATTTATATATTGATATACATATGCATGACAAAAATATTTTGTCGCTTGGATTTGTGAATGGTTCCAATTGGAATAATACCAAGGAAAAAGATTATTTCCAAAGATAAATTGGTAGAAACACTTCTAAAGAAAGTTAAAAAATTTATTGACTGAAATATTGATAAAAACATAAGAATATTAGTCTTAATAAATTTATGGTATAAATGAAACATTCTATAGGTTGAAATCAAATAGCATAATATTCAAAATACACGGGTCAATATTGTTAATTGGAGAGCTGAGTACCAATTCCATTTGGGTTCGTTACATTCACTTATGTGCAAATACTCATGAGAAAGGCATGAATTCACCTCTCCTTCCTCCAGCTCTAAGTTAATCAGTATCACTAAACCACTATTATCTAAAAAAAAATAAATTCTTACAATCTAAAAATATTTTCTGGCTTTACATGACCTGCAAAGGGTTGATAAGCTATAAAAAATGAATCAACCAAACCACTTTTTCAATGAATCACAAATCTTTTACCAATTTGTCACTTCCTAGGAGGCACAGTGGAGTAATGGATAGTGGCTTGGATTGGGGAATCGAAGAACTGAGTTTGAATTCCAGTCAAATCCAATTACATTCACTTATATGCTAATACCCTTGGGAAAGGCATGAATCCTCTTCTTCCACTAGCTATGAGTAAATAGCAGGACAAACAAGTTCTATAGCCTTGGATGGCAACTGGTCTACTGCAGAATGAAATGGCAAATTATTGCAGGAAAAAATCTGCCTCGTCAGTCATGTATCGAAAGATCGTTTAAGTTTGTATTATAGTATGGTACATAACTGACTGGCTGACACTTTTGACACTGATTGACCTATTGTATTTGTTTAATATTTGTTCAATGTTTGAACAATGACGATAGATTCTGGGTTTTTGTCTCAGTCAAGTTATTAATATTTTACTAGGTTAAATTTGTATCTGATTGCTCATGGTCATGGAATCAAGATTGGGTTTTGATAAGATCCATTATCCATCAAATGTCCTAATTCTTTCAATAATGATTGTCAATGTTCATGACTGTTTTTCTGATTTTAAATTCACAATTTACAGGTGGCATACCAAAACTTGATCAAACAAATTTTAGGTAAAAAAAATGAAAATTTGATGTACCATCTTTATTTGTTTCCTCTACTATCTGAACTATTCTGTTTTTTAATGTAAAAATAACTTAATTTGGAATGGAATAAAGCTTCAGTAAAGTCAGTGAATAGAGTTGGAAAAGTCAAAACCTAACACAGTTCAAATGTAGTCTTTATTGTTTCCCTTTTTCTTTAATTTCAAATATTAACATCTTTCTTCATATGTCATGTTTGATGCTATTCAGGAGAGATAAATCTCTTCTCCACTGATATATTTTTGCTGGAACTGAGAACTAAACAGAAGACTAAATTTGACTTCTTGACCTCAATCTGTAACAATGATATTGAGTTAACTGAGTTGTATCAATTGTCTAAAAATCATTTCTGCTATTGATTTACAAAATAAATCAGAAAACTTCATTTTCTATTTTTTTTTTCTTACTTTAGAAAATATTAACTTCTAAAATTTCTATATAAGTCTTCCAGGTAAAAAATATCTACAGGTCTCATTACAGAAACTAAGTACAACAACAAAAAAAAAATGGTAAATATATCTAGGAAAAAAATCTTCATAACATGAGAGGATCAGCTAAAAATCCAGTAACAGGATCATTAAAATTTATACCACACTTTAATATATCTGATTTAACAGATATGCCACTTTTTATTTTATGGCACCTTGTTTGTCTGTAATCATTCAAACAAATGGAATTTTTGTAGTAAATAGTAAAAAATGCCTGTCTACTAGGGCAGCTAGCCAATCCCTTTTGCAGACACTTGCTCTGGCACATTTATAATTGTTCACCACCCACAGAGTACACCTGCAACTATGCTGAGAGGACCCTAGTTACAGTTTCTGGGAGAAAGTGCAATATCTAGCATGATCAACCATCTGAACAAGGCCAGTTTGCTCAAACTTTTGATCATGGTCATTTGTGATTTCATTCTAGCACTATCATCAACAGCTTTAAATAGTTCTGTCTACACAATTTCACTCACAAGGCTTGGGTCAACCATTGGTATGGTTTCCAGGAACTTTCCAAAAGTATCATACGCTGGGATCATGCCCTTATCAAGAAATTACCTTCCTGACAAAAGCAAACATTCTAACCACTCAGACTCATGCCCATATAAAAGTTTTGAAGTATCTGTTAACTAATAGCTAGTTTGATGATAATGTTCAGGAGATAATGAAATAAAATTAATAATGAAAGAATTCTGAAACAATAAGAATAAAAATTATCAATATGAAGTAATTCACTGATACACCTTTGCTTTGTATGCACTTTCACGTCAGATGCAATTTTGCCAGACAAAGAAAACACTGGTGAATTTATTATAACAATGCTGTATGGAGTAATGTTGCAAAGAAACTAAATTGCCAAAATAGTCCATTTGTATACAGTGTGACCCTTGACCCCATTTTATCATCTAATTCTGAGATTAAATTGCTTACACTGTATGTAAATAAGTATAGTCAGTTTGGATTGGAGATAATTGGTTAATTTTATTTAAAATTTTTTAAAATACTCTTTTATCTACAGGATTTAGGTCGTCGTGATATGTGAGAAATGAGGAAATTCTAAGGAGAATGGGAATGAGGACATTAATATTTTAAATCAGAGACAGCTGAAATTTCTTGAAGACATTTTGAGGAAAGATGGCTTGAAAAATTTAACACACACAGGATGGAAGGAGGAGTAAATGAAAAACAGTAGGTAACCAACCTTGATGATTTTGGGCAGAGTGGGGAAAAAGCAGGATAGTAAAGAGTTAAACATTGCTTAGACCAATGAGTAGCAGAAAATTGTGGAGAGCGATGATTTCTCTGACAGGAAATGGAACATGAAAGAAGATACAAGGAGAGATGGATTCATGTTTGTTTGTTTAGCAACATATCAACACCATTATGTGTCATTTAATGCCAAAATTTTATTTTCTTCAAAACATTAGTAAATTTCTTTATAAAACTGCATTGCTGGTAATTTTTTATTTTATTTTTTACAAAAATAGATTGATGGTAAATTCTTTACCATGAAAATTTATTGCTGGTATTTTTACTATAAAAATGTATGGGTTCACTTTTTGCCCATAGCTGAGACCCTAACAGGTGATACCACCTCAGATCAGGGTGGAACTGGGAGCAACAACAATTAAGAGGTAGTTTCATGCTCCAGAAAAAATTCTAATCAGAGGCCTTGCTGCTAGATGTAGTTTATCATCAGACCCAGATTGTGAAATGGATCCATGTCTTTCCCAAGAGTATTAGCATGCTGTGAACATAACAGAATTTGAACTTTGCTCACTAATTCCATTTTCAGCACTGATAACCATTATGCTACCTGCATATACTAAGAATTTATTAAGTCATTTAAATAGTGACTTTTCTTTATGAGCTGAAAAATTAGAAGAGGAATATTGTACTAAACTACATTATTTACAACTGGACATTATATACTTCTGACTGTGCTTTCTAGAAGGTTGGATTACAGGATAATTTTTATGTTGGAGTGAACTCCATTGGACAGTCAGCCTAACGAACCATATAACAAAAGTTATCCAGATTCTGATGAATAGAGCATGCAGCAGAATTAGACTGAAAATAGGACAAGAACAGTGTGAGTTTGTTAAAGACACTGGAACAAGGAATGTAACATTTATGCTCAGAATGATATTAGAAAGAGCAATACAAACACAGACAGATGTGTACATGTTTTTATAGATTATGCAAAAGCATTTGATAAAGTACATCACAAGGAACTGTTGGATCTGTTTAGTGACCTTGACATATTTAGGAATAATCAAGAACCTATACTGATAGCAAACCTCCTGGATATCAATAAAAAATGAATTCAGTGAATATAGAAAAATAGGAAGTGGTATAAAACAAGGATGAGTTTTTCAATGGACTTATTCAACCAATACAGTTTGGTAATTCATTAAACCTAATCAAAACAATTGGGAAATGTTAGTTTCTTCTTTTCCCTACTAACTCCACGAGAGTACCTAACTTCACCTGCTTGGTCTCACATTGTCCACTAACATGAGGTGGAACAAATACATTGAATCAATAGCTTCATCTACTGCAAGGAAAATTAGTTCTCTGTGTCATGCCAGAAAGTTTTTCTCGTCTGAGTCCATCCTTCAAATCTATAAATCAACCATCTGTCCTTGCAAGGAATACTGCTGTCATATATGGTCTGGTGCCCTCAGTGTCCGTCTCAAGGCTCTCGACAAAATCCAGAGACGGATATGCAATATGATAGGTCTTGATCTGGCATCTCATCTACAGTCACTCTCTCACAGATGTGCTGTGGCTTCCCTCTGTCACTTCAACAAGTATTTTCATGGCAACTGTTCTGATGAGCTATTTTCGCAGGTTCCCAGACTGCAGGAATTTAAGCGAGCTACTAGGTTGGCATCTCAGTCCCTTTCACTGTCAAAACAGTTAAATGTAACCATCTCTTCTACTCAAACAGCTTCTTCTCTTACACTTCCGGTGTGTTGAACTCCCTTCCTCTTACTTACTTCCCCGATAACTATAATCTTCAAATATTCAAGTGTAATGTCAATCTACATCTTCTGATGCCTTGATCATGTTCCCCATCCTTCTCTTTATCCTTTCCACAAAAATGCCTCTTTACTCTTGTTCTCAACCCTCTGTAATCCCTTGCATACTAGTGGCACTTCCACCTTGCTTGGGGTGAAATGCTTAAAAAAAAAAGTTTACTTAATCACTCCGTGGTCTATATTTAGAGCCCAGAAAAGGAGTAGTGATATTTGTCCTGCAGATCACTTGATAAACATTGATTGACATGATATGTCTAAATTATTTAACTGAACCTGTTTGAATATATATATATATATATATAGGAGGAACAGTGGCGTAATGGATAGTGGCTTGGATTGAGGAATTGGAGAGCTGAGTTTGAATTCCAGTTGAATCCATTACATTCACTTACATGCTACTCCCCTTGGGAAAGGTGTGAATCCTCTTCTCCCTCCAGCTATGGGTAAATAGCACGACAGACTGGGTTCTATAGCCTTGGATGGCAACTGGTCTAGGAGAAGGAAAACTCTGAATTCAAAACCTGTGGATGGTCGTTTGGGGACCTTGTGGCAAGTAGTGCACCAGGTCTCTGTAATTGGCCCTTCAAAAAGTGTTGATGGTCCTGTACGAAACCTTCATCACTATGATCAAATCTCATGTGCTGATGTTGGGCTATCGGTTTCCTAGGAACCGATCTGCTTAACCCTCATACGTCGAATTTGGTATATATATATATATATATATATATATACATACACATACATACATACTACAACCTGGCACCACAATTCTGTGCAGTTCATCAGTCTCTTTCTCTCTCTCTCTCTCTCTCTATATATATATATATATATATATATATATACCAGGTGTAACAGTAAAATTGTACAATTAAGCTTTGAACCATTGTATCTTAAGTTTTTTAAAACTTATTGACCATTCTCTTGATGGTTCTTAAATGGACTTTAAAGATGCAAGCCAGAGTATGAATGTCCGTACCATTACTAAAGGCCTAAATGATCTTTTGCTTCTCATCATTGTATCGTTAGGGAGACAGCAGGGATGGCACAAAATGGTTTTAACCTGTTCACTTTTTAACAAAATAACTCAAAGGGGTTTTCAATGATTCTTATGACAAATGGTCTCAAGATGGCTAAACATCTTACCTGAAAACCTGAAAAAAAAAAAAAAAGGAACTCAATTAGTTTAGTGTTTTTTTTAGATATTAAGCATTATGTGGAATGGATAATTATGCTGTTACATGATCTGGGCAATTTTGCTGTTACACAGGGTATATATATATATAATATATATATATATATATATATATATACACACACTATAACCTGCCACCACCATTCCATTTATAATAGTGAACGTTCATGTTAATTGAGAATATTGTTCTCTTGAATAAAGGTGAATACATATTCAGTATTTGCATTATACAACAACAGGAAAATGAAATCTTTATTTTGTGTGTGTGCAGTTGACCCATGAAGAATTTTTGCTGTTGTGAATTTACATCTGTAGATTTGTTGTATTCTGTTAAGCTACTTATAAATATCTAATGAGAGAGCTAAAAGAAGAAAAAACGTAATGCATTATTTTATCATCGAAACATATTAGTAAAACAGCTTTTACTATAAATGTGCCTTTAGTTGTTTTAATCTTTCAATATGAACCTATATGCATTCTGATAAAACTGTTTAAGTAAACTGCTATCATGTATAGCATTTATTAAACAAATACCTTTATAATTTAATCTGCTCTAAGGTTGTTATAGATAGATAGTAAGTTGAAAAAATTTGGTGTCTGGAGAAAAAAAAAATGGAGATTAATCACAGTTATATTGTGGTACCAATTATATTTGAATCCGGCATATGTTAATTTTAGCATTTCTTACCACTCCCTGGTTAACTTATGTTTTTGTACTAAAAATTGGATATCTCTGGTAGTAAATGGAAAAATGATTTTATATTGAAATTTACAATTTTTTAGTTAAAATCTGATGAAATCTATGTTGTGCCATGAAAATCAATAAAAATGGATTATCAGCATTGTTGAAAATGTTACTGACAGAATATGGCTATTAGATATATAATTCTATTGATAGATTTCAATCCAATATTATCTAACCATCCAATTAAACTTGCAAATAATCAAATTAAATCTATCTTGTATATAACCATCCAATTAAAATTACTTTGCAAATGATTGATAATAAAATCAAAACTATATTGCAAGTAATCATTGATTCAATTAAGCCAATATTTTCAAATAATTATCCAATTAAACCAATCTTTTCAAATGATCATCCAATTAAATCAATCTTTTCAAATAATCATCCAATTAAATCAATTTTTTCAACTAATTATCCAATTAAATCAATCTTTTCAAGCAATCGTCCAAGTAAATCAATCTTGCAAATAATCAATGATCCAATAAAGAAACAAGACAAAACACAAACTGGTAAAATCTAACAAAGTTTGGCTAAATTCACTTCAAAAGTTTTACAACTGGCTCAAGAAAGTGACCTTAGTTTCTCAAAAGACAGATGTTAAATTTATATAAAAGATGGCCGACATGACCTGGTATTAATTGCTCTATTTATCTGAAGCAGCAGTAGCAGTGGCCATGTTGAGACTTGATGTCTACTGGCACTTTCCAGAAGGTCAAGTTATTTCACTTAAGCCACCATTTTAAAGTTTTTGTCTTCAGGAACATCATGTCAGCAACAACTGCAGCAGGTGTTCACTGTCTGTTTAGGAACTATGAAAGTAATTACTTGTGTGTGCCTGTGCATGAGATGGAATGAACATGTTCAATTCTTTGCGTGTTTAAAGCCTCCAGTCATTATGATGATCATGGGATCTTAAAGTGTGATCAATACACCCAAATCCAATTTACCAGTTATTGGAAATCAAAGAACTCTGTACGTGTCAAGTGATTGATGGACATTTCTTTTCCCTTTACCTCCCCATCTTCTTAAAGACTTGAAAAGTGCTGCTGTGCTAATTAGTAAGCTTAACTGACTGGCAATTTTCAAAAATGTGGAGTATCATCACACCTGCCACTTCAGCTGGTAAATGTTAGGGTCTTAGACAAGTTTCTTCTTTCTTAAATATTAAGTGATGACTAACTGGACAGAGACGGGTAAAAGGTTGTGCTCAATGCAAACAGAGTAATTTGTAACAATTAAATTTACCACGTGAGAATTCAGGATTAAAAACATTATTATTTTTAACTTTAGATGTGTAGGTGGCGCAACTGTTACTAGTATGGAAAGTGGACTTTGTTAACCAAATTCAAATTCCAGCTGAGACTGTTATGTTTAATTTCACACTAATGCAGTTGGTAAAGGCATGAATCTATCTCTTCCCCCTCCAGATATGGATTAAATAAGAGGGTAGACTGAGGTTGGGTGGCAACAAGTTTAACAGAAAAAAAAAAAAAATTCCAAACTGGAAAACACAATGGGAAACCATTATCTTTCCCAAGAAGTCATAGCAATTACCAATTGATTATAAAGATTTATATCATAAATCTATCTTTATTCAAAATAAATTAATAGATACATTGAAACACCAGTTCCTGCATGATCATCAAAGTTAAGCAATATTAGAACCTAGATGGGTGACCACTTGGGAATACTAGGTGCTGTAAGCTTGGATGTGTGGATGGCATAATAGATAATGGCTCAAAATTGTTAATCAGAGAGCAGTGTTTCAATTCTAGTTATGTTCATTATATTCACTTATGCACAAATACCCTTGGGAAAGGTATGAATCCACCTCTTCTCACCCCCCAGCTATGGGTTAATTAGTTAAACTTGTATCACTAAATAATTATTATCTCAAATAAAAAATATTCTTACAATTTCAAATTATTTTCTGGCTTTAAATAACCTGCAAAGGGTTGATAAGCCATAGAAAAATCAATCAATGAATCAATTCCTGAAAACCGATATTAAACACTATTAATGCAACAGATTTTTCTATCCTCCATAATTGACTCATAGAACTGCAGTAATGGAGGTTGCTATCATCTTCAGAGATGAAAAAAAAAAAAGAATTGGTGAATATATTTCAGTCTGTTCCCTAAAACATCAATAATTCAATCAGACAAACAATAAAAAAAATACAACAAAAAACATCAATTAATGAGAAGGTCCTTATTATATTTTCTTTAATGGCCAAGAAATTTAATTACTGAAATATTATGTAATATCAGTCCTCCTATATAGCAGTGAATGCTAGACAATCACAGGTGATGAGACTTGAAGCAACAGAAATATGCTTCTTTAGAAGAATACTGAGTATACCATGTGCTAAACATGTGAGTAACAAGGAAGTATTCAAGGAAAATGGAAACAGAAAGAACACTTATAATTACAATCAGAAAGAAAGAATTGAAATTTTTCATGTAGATAAGGAAAGAGGGCTTGGAGAATTTGATACTCACAGGACATATTGAAAGCAAGAGAAAGGAAAGCAGTGAATAACCTACCTCATGAGCTTGTGTAAATATTTGGCAAGACTGAGATTAGGAGAGATAGCCAAAAGACAAACCTCACTAAGAGTTATAAAAGAACAGGAAGTTGAGGACAATCATGATTAGCCAGGTTCTGAAGAGAGAGAGCACATATAATAATCAGTAAAAAGCCAGAAATAATTAGAAAGTAATGACTGGTTACAAATAATTTGTGAATTCACATTTTAAAACTGTATGCGCTATAAAAATAGAAAGGGTACCTTTTTTTTTAATATAGGACCTTGAAAAAGATCTCTCATCAGAGAAATTACTTTACATTTATTTTTCACTCAAAGATATGCTCTGTGTTTGAAAATGTTAATATTTAATTGTTGGTCATTATGAAATTAAGAAATTGTTATTTAATTTCTGATGCAAATTGTTTGTCTTTCGGCATGATCCAGGAAAGGTTATCACACCTTCTCATTACAACCATCTTGTTTGTAGAACATTTATCAAGGATAACTAATGCTCAATGTAATAATTACATTTGTTTTTTGCTGAATACATATATGGCTATTCATGTCGTAACAAATGCTTTATTCTTCATTCTTAATCAATTTTGTTTTTTGATGATTTTATAGCATAGAAATATTTCAGATGATTGCAAAAACTGGGAAAAACCAATGAACATAAATTTCTTCTGCTCCCTTAAACAGCTTTCAGGATTTTCTTTTAAGCTAAATTGATTTGTGGTCATTCATTGGCTGAACATCAATTGTAAAAAAAAAAAAACTTTTGTTTCTTGGATTTTCCATGTATTTGTCTAAGTACATAGAATGAACAAAAACAGTTGAAAACAAATGTTAAAAAAACAACTGCTTTATTCTGATGGTCCTAATTTGGTATTGTTCAGTTCTTTTTATGGTAACATTTCAAAAGTGTCTTGTCTCTTCCATTGTGGGTGGAATATATGCTAAACCTTGAATTGTGTGCTACCTAAATGTGGTTGAGAATGTGGTTGATAAAATCTGGCATCACACTTAAATTCAGTAGATTTTATAAACTGAAAAATCTACTGGTCATTTGGGGAATCAGAAGAAAATATAAAACCATATATAGATCTCAGTGAAACATAACCATCCTCAAACATTCATAAGTACAAATCAATATAATGATATATACAGATATGCAATGTGATAGGTCTTGATCTGGCATCTTGTCTACAGTTGCTCTCTCATAGACGTGCTGTCGCTTCCCTCTGTCTTTTCTACAAATTCTTTCATGTTCACTGCTCCGATGAGCTACTTTTACTGGTTCCCAGCTACTAGGTTAGCATCTCAGTCCCATCCTTTCACTGTAGAAACTGTTAAATGTAGCCATCTCTTCTACCCCAACAGCTTCATGTCTCACACTTCCTATTTGTGGAACTGCCTTCCTCTTGCTTGCTTCCCTGATAGCTATAATCTTTAATTATTCAAATGAAATGTCAGTCGACATCTTTGGATGCCTTGATCTAATTCCCCATCCTTCTCTTCAGCCTTTCCTCTAACACACCTCTGTACTCTTGCTTCTACTCTCTGTCACCCCTTGTGTGCTAGTGGCACTTCTGCCTTGCTTGGGGTGAAATGCTTAAAAAAGAAAAAAGTAGTCAATAGAACTGTAAACTTGTAAAATCTAAGATTCTCAACATAAAAACTGAAATAGTTCTTAACTATTCTGAAGGATGAATTTAACATGAAACCAATTTCATACACTTTTTTTACCTCAGTATATTCAGTAGTTACAGCAAAATTGAGTACAGGGGAGAAGGAAATTTAATACAGAATAGGCTAAACTAGAGGTAGTTTTTCTGAACATCACAAATTGCGACAAAACCAAAAAAGAATTTGAGTCCTGTTCTTAAATAACCTTATCAGATTGAGAATTTCAAATGCTTGATAATAACGTCTTTCAGACATATCTAAACTTCCAGCTATAAACAATTGTTTTCTGAGATCAGGACTAAAAATTCTTTCCAACGGATAAATCCTGTTTGTCTTAGCTAGAACTATACTTCTTCAAACCTCATGGATTGGTGCTACAGAATCACAAGTAAAGAACTGTACCAAATAACAGAAACCACATCACTTGAAGAATTTCAACAGTGGCAACAACTAAAATGGATAGCACATTTTTTAGGACATTGGTAATGATGACTCATTTTCTAAAATTTATCAACCCTTTGTAGAGCATTTAAAGCTAGAAAATATTTTTAGATTGCAAAATTTTGTGGGGATATAATGATGATTTACTGATACAAGTCTTACTAATTAACCCATAGCTTGAGGGAGAAGAGGTGGATTCATACCTTTCCAAAGCAAAGAGTTTTTGCACATAAGTGAATATAAAAACCTAACTGGAATTGGAATATGGCTCTTTGATTAACAATTCTGAGCTCTTACACTATGCACATCCAAAATTACAGCACCTTGTATTTCCAAGTGGTCACCCATGTAGGTACTGACCAGGCTCAACATTGCTTTAATTTAGTGATCTTACAGGAACCAGTGTTTAAATGTGATATGGTTTCTCAATACCTTTTCCTTGATTTTGAATTCATAGTTGTTTTTCTCCTAAACTAATAGATAACCAAGGCTATACAGCCCAGTCAGCACTGATACTTAACCCATAGCTAAGAAATTATCAATATGGAATACAAAAAATAGAATGTACTTACTTATTGGAAACAAGTTTTGAAGAGCTTAAATTTTATTTAATATTTTAAAAATATTCTTAAATTTGATTTCCTATTTGATTTTGCTCCTTGGGGTCAATGATTTAAACCTTAAGATGTTGAGAAAGTGGAAATAGCAAGTCAATTATAAATTCCAACCTAGTTAGTTGTGTCTACTTTCACACAAATGCTCTTAGAAAAGGCATGAATCCATCTCTTCTTAAATAGCAGGGTAGCCTGAGATATCTAGCCTTGGGTGGCCATCAGTCTAAGAGAACAACAACTCTGAATTCCAAACTGTAGAGAAGGCAATGTCAAATCACCTATCTTTCCCAAGGATGCATTGCAGTTCAAAGACAATAAAGGTAACCTGTGGAGAAACATGACTGCCTACATCCTAAGTGACAAGGCATTACATTTAAAAAAAAATAATCTAAAAACTTAAACTATAAACTTTGGATGCAGAATAAAAGGACGTAGGCTTTTCTGGTTAAATTCTTGGAAAGAATTTAATCAGAATTAAATACAAGAAAAATTACTGTACGTAAATGAATTGAATTTGTGTTCTCAGGACATATGATCTATTCTGGAACAGAAATTGTCATAAATTTAGGCTAAGACTCACAATCATCTTCCTTATGTATATATGCCATTCAGAACATTGATGATCATGGTTCTCCACAATTTCCTGTCCTTTGTAGTTAAATTGATATTTTTTTTTATCTCTCCTAAGCTTTATTCTACCATCCATTGTTTTCCTCCATTCCACTTGTCTTCAATCTGTAGTGGGTATCAATTTTTTTCCAAGCCCTCTTTCCTAATTATGTACCTGAGAAATTTCAACTCTTTCTGATGTTAAGTATAAGTGTTCTTTGTATTTTCATTGTCTCTAAAATTTGTTGTTGTTCATATGTTCAGTCCATAGTATTCTCATCATCCTTCTGTAGAATCACATTTCTGTTGCTTCATGGCTCTTCTTCATCTATGAGAATTCACTGCCATATAGGTCTGATATTATGTAATAGTTCAGTAGTCATTTCTTTGTTACTTATGAAATTTTACTGTTTCTTAATACTTTCAAAATCAGATGTTTAAATTGCACTTGGTTGATTTTGGTATCTCCAATTTGTAATTTGCATGTGGGGCTGTTCCATTTGTCATCAATAATGTGTTCTATATTTTTACAATTGATGTTTAGTCCCTTCCTTCTGTAGTAATTCTTGCAACATTATGTCATCTGCATATCTTATGTTGTTAAGATTGTGATCACTAATAATGAATCTTGGCAGGACCTGTCTGTATAGTTTGAATAAGTCTGGTGAGAAGACATATCCTTGTCCAACACTCCTTTCTATTTTTGTATATTTACTGAATTTATATTCTATATTTATACAGGTGGTTTGCTGCCAGTATAGTTTCTGGATTATTCTAATATGCTTCCCAAATATGTCATGGTTACCAAGCAGTTCCAAAACTTAAAATAAGAAAAAAGTGATGATCATTAAATAAATAATGACTTTTGAAAACTTGTAAAAACTATTTCCACTAATATCAATACTTCACTTATCCATGCAAGCAGAAAAAATAGTCACTGATGATTTTTATTTTAGTTTAAGTTATGTGGAAAATATAGCCTTTAAAAGTTTTTAAAGGTAAGGCTGGAGAAGGTGAGGAATTTTGCTGTAGTACTCTTCTTTGGCCAGATCTAAAATTACATTGGACAAAGTTTTGAAATAAATTGAAATATAAAATATAAAAAAAAACACCTGCAAGACATCAATTTCAATTTGAATTCAAGAAAGCGTGTATGAATTAATGCACACATCAGGAGTTTTTGATTTACAGCACACATTTCTGCTTAGAACAAATGAGAATAACTTCCTTGATCAAACTGCAATTGTATGTGTGGAGGCTGGGTGTGTTAAAAATCTGCAAGTTGAAAGAGTGTGGAATTGGCTGTAATGAATTGGGCAGAGTCAAGTTTGAGATTTAGAAATAAAATCAGAAAAAGAGTAAAAAAAAACACCAAAACCAAGTAAGTTAAAATGGAGATTCAAAAGAATTTTAAATGAAGAGATTTACAAAAAACAAACTGTGAGATAGGAAGAGATAAATTGGAAAGAAAAATAGGCAGGTAAATTTTCCTGTTTGTGATGAAAGATTTGAAATGGATAGAAAAGTAAAACAGACAGGATGGAAAAGTAAGGTGAGGTTATGAAAGAGAAGAAAAAAAAAATGAACAAATTTGGTAGAATCTTGAATAATTCTAAATGAAAACTAGAAAAGGAGAACGGAAAATCTTTGTCCATCAAAGAATAAACCCCCCAAAAAAAAACAAACTCACAAGACAATCTTTTTCTGTTTTCATTAACAACTTACTCAGGACTCTCAGACTTTTGGTGCCAAAGCACAAATTAACTGAAGTCCATCTCCAACAGTAAGCTGTACCTTCCTCATTGCACTTAAAAGTGGAGAGTCATGGATTCACAAAAGAAAAGTGCCAAGGGAAATTAACATTTTCTGTCCCAACTTTACATATGTGTGTAGGGTTCTGTGTTAACTGTGATCTTGTGTTAAAACTACCACCATGGGAATAGGTAATAAAATAACGACTTGTTTATATTTATGTGTGCTTTTTAATTCCAACTAGTAACTAACTATACTCTTTATTTTATAATTTTGCATGTATTGTGAAAAACAGACAAAGGCAGTATCGTCTGCTAATAATATCCTGAAGTTAGCATGAATAAACATTAAAATATTAACAAGGTCAACAATGGGTCTAGTTTTAATAAAATATTGATTATCTATAAGAATGTTGATCAGAATTACTTATATATGTATGTATGTATGTATGTATGTATGTATGTACCTAAACAAAAAAAGTCTGACCTAAGTTTTAAAATGCATTTTAAAAATGAAACATCTTTCTCAAAGCTCATTTTTTTCTATAGTTTTAATTTCAAGCTCATACATTAAATTTAATATTTCCAATAAGCAAGATATGTGGAATGATTTTAAATCATTAAAACCGGCCATATTGACAAATCTGTCAACACAATATAATTCTCTTTATTAAAAAAAAAATCTCTCTAAAATAAAATATACTTTTCTGAAAATTTAATTTGAGGAATTTTAACTTATTTATAGTTTAATTAATTTAAAATATTTCTGAAAAGCATAGAGATGGGTGTTTTTAATTTTCAATTTACTGTAGTTATTGCTCTTATTTTTTGATAATAGCATGTATGGACATCCATATTTACAGAAATCAGAATATTTATATACACCAAAAAGAAATTCAAAATTCTTTTTAAAATACTTGTTGGTGGGTTGGCAGGGTCACTCAGTTGTATTAAGCTTTTCCATTTGTGATTAGTAAATATAGTTTTACTTAAAAACAATATCACCTAACTACTATAAATTATAACTGGGGGTCTAGTTTTACAAAAAAAATTGATCATTTAAATTCTCCAAGGATTTGTAGTTATAATTAATATAACTATCAAGCTCTAAAAAAGTGAATTTCTCAAAACTGCATAAATTGAATAAATGTGTGTGTGTGTGTGTAGGTGAAGGAGATTTTAAAAAAATATATTTTTACCAAGATTTTCTAAAAGAGAAACATTTGTAAAATATTTAATTTCTGAATAAATCCTGAAAGTTTCATTAAAATTCAACAATTATCTGATTTTTGCAAGAATTTCCAATGAGTTTCCATCATAAAAAGATACTCAAATTTTCCATATTAAAAAATATGTGCTGATACAAGAAAAATTTCAATCAAAATTTTGAAGGTTCTAGGCAGGATAAAAAAATATAATTTAATAAACAAAAAAAAAACTCCTTTGGTGTTTCCTTGTAATAATAACATAAATATTTTATTCATTTTCATGATAAAAGTTTGCTTTTATTAAGTTTGAGGCATTTTTTTCATTATGTATGCTCATATTTTAGTGAATCTTTGGAGTTTATATATATATATATAATACACATATAGTATGTATATATAAAAAGAATTAATGAATTTATTTTTAATCTGACATTTTTATTACTTCAAATGTTATAAAAGAAACCTGAAATAGATGCTCATTTTTCTTTTAAAGAGTGTGTACTACAACTATGATCTGCCAGACAAAGTGGAGCACAGGTTCAATCCCTAGTGAAGAAAGCATTTTCCTTATTAAGATTTGCAGAATCAGAAGGGCAGACAGACTAAACTTAAGACACACAGTTTAAAATAAAAATGAGGTGTCTATTTCAAATGTGTGTGTCCACTACAATAATGTTTGTATATGCAGTGGGGGGAAACAAATATTTGCACACATACAAATTTTTAATTTATTGTATTTTCAACTGATGAATAAACATACTTTTCATAAAATTAACTGTACACAGATGCATAATAACTAAATATGCATAGAAAACAGAAAAAAATTGATTTAATAAAAATAAATCCCATTCATCCAATTTAATGGGTGAAAAAAGTATTCATACAATGTAAATTTCATTTTAAACTTTTAAATTGCATTAATATTCTAGAATATTCCAATTATGTTATCAGTAATTGTTTTCAGCCTAAAAATACAAACTGAACATTCTGTAATTGATATTCGTGCAAGAAGGTTATCATCATGGCAAGAGGTAAAGAATTTGCAAAAAGAACTGATTGTTAAGTTCTGGAAAGAAGGTAAAAGTTACAGGAAAATCTTAGTCTAGCGAAATAGAAACAAAAGGATAACTTTTCCATACTTACGCATTTCGTCCTTTACCAAGGCAGACAACCTGAATATTCCATTTACTACAATTAATTTATTTATTGCAAGGTATAAAATCCTCAAAAATGTTGAAAACCAAAGAAGAACATGTGCTCCATGGAAGATTTCTTCAAGATCTTTGTGGAAATTAATGCATCAAATTAAATAAAATCCAATGGTTACTCATCAAGATTTGCAGGATGATTTGCTTTCAACAGGAATCCGTATCAGTAAACAGACAATAAGCAATGAAATTTTTAGGAGCAATCTAAAGTCTTACTCCCATTGGAAAATTCCACTGCTATTGAAAAGACACAGAGATGCCAGGTTGAAATTCATTCATGAATATAAGGATAAGGAAAAATAGTACTGGGAAAGAGTATTATGGACAGACAAAACTAAAATTGAGTTCTTTGGATATAATTCTAAAAATCATGTATGGGGAAAGATGTTGATGCATGCAAACAAAAAAACACAGTTCCAACAGTAAAGTTTGGGGATTTTTTTGCAAAAAGTACTGGCAACATATCAGTAATAGATGGTAGAATGAATGCCACAGAATATATTTTGATATGATGTTTGAAAATCTTGAACTTCCTCCTAATTGGATCTTCCAACAAGATAATGATCCTAAACACACTGCAAAATGTATGAAGAAATGGCATGCTGAAAATAATGTAAATATCCTGAAATTGCCAAGTCAGTCTCCAGATTTAAACCCAATCAAGAATCTGTGGCACAATTTTAAAATTCAAATGCAATCAAGAGCTCCAGCAAACGTCCCGGATCTGAAGAACATGTACAAAAAAAAATAGAACAAAATACCAACTAAAATTTGCTAATCATTAATTGAGAACTACAAGATGAGGTTGATTGCTGTAGAAGCACAATGCTTTCTAAACATATATGGGAAAATTAAAAACAATAAAGAAAGTATACCACAAATATCATGGAAAATAAGGAAAACAGCATCAGCCTACAACAATAAATCCCCAATCCTAAATCAATTCAAAATGAGTATTAAAGAGAGAGAAAGGAAAAAGAGTGAAAGAAGGAGAAGATATGAGAATGAGAGAAGGTGAAAATGTAGTTGTGAGAGAAAGAGAATGATTGGAGAGAGAAAGGAAAAAAAAATGAAAAGAAAAAAAATGGTCAGCCGAATGAAAATCTAAGATGATGAATGAGTTAAAACTGAAAAACAAAAAATACAGAAGAACAAAAAGATAGAAAGATGTAGTATCTTATTTGTATCTCCTCTGTGGCCAAATTGGTTAAAGGCACGTCAAGCTAAATGACGGTTCTGTATAGGATACAGGTTCGAATCCTGTTGGAGGATGAATATTTTCTGTCAAAATTTCTTGGACATTCAGGCTGGTAAATGTTGTTTAATACTGTTTATTATAAAACAGCATTTACTTAAATATTTGTGTCTTTAAAAAGAATGTATAAACATAAAAATGTCTTTATATATATATATATATATATACAGAGAGAGAGAGGGAGAGAAAAAGGTGGTGGGGAGTAAGCCCTTACCTACCCAAACAATAAAAGATGTTACTCACCAAGTCATCCATAACACATTCTATTCTTGTAGGTTATATGTGCTTGTATTCATTTAAATTTAAACTCCCTCTGTAGTTGTTGCACAAATGTGAATAAGTTTGAAATGCAGACCTGAGTGAGAGAATGAGAAAACTTTTTCCTAGTGAAAATGGGCAATGTTGAAATTTTAAGGAAAATGGAAACAAAAAAGCACATTTACACTTAGAATCGGACAATTGAAATTTCTGTGACACAATCAAGGAAAGCTTGGAGAATTTGACACTTAAAGTGCATATCAAAGTCAAGAGGGACAGAGGAAAACAGCGAGTAACCTTGCTGATGATCTTGGGTAAATAGATAGCATAATGGGTATTGGGGGAGATGTTGAAAAGACAAATATTACTAAGAGCTGCAAGGAATAGGAAGTTGTGGAGAGAAATGATAGTCCATGTCCTAAAGGGAGATAACTCATACAAGAAGAAAGGAGTGAAAATCAAGATGAGAATAAAGCTATGAAAATCATGCATCTCTATTCAAATTAGTTCTTTAAGTATGAAAAGAAAGAAAAAGTTGACCAATTAAATGATCTACCAAACAATATAAGACAAAGTATAATTTTAAAGTAAAGAAATACAGTAGAGAAACAACTCCAGAATGCAGGAAATTAGACAAACAAAATTATGCATGTAATCATAGCAATAACACATAGACAAAAACTATTACACTTAGAATAAACAAAACTATTTGAAAGTGGATATATCACAATTTCTTTCTACTTAGATACTCTACCAATTCCACCCCAGACATAAATTTTTCAATACCTCCTTTATCTTAATCAGGTTTCTCAGTTCTAGTTTTATGCTTTACTTTCTTTTCTTTAGAGAATAAATTAATCATACAAGCTAACACATATGGAAGATAACATTGTTAAAAAAAATAAAATAATGATTCACTTTTCCTGTTTTGACCATAATTTTGTTTTTGACAAAATTTATTCAACCCAACAAAACAAAATTGCAAATAAAATAATTTACAAGTAAATTTAAAAGAAAAAAAATCTCAATTTATTTTAATTTCCGTTCTTTTATTTTGATTTGTAGGTGTATTTTGTAATTGGTGTGTTAGAGCAAAGGCCTTAAAATTAAAAGTTCTATTCGCAGCATCAACCTGCATTTTTAGTAATTTAAGTCTTGATATGATGACTGTCAAGCGTACAAGAGCACTCTAATGACAGGATGATGCTGGTAATTTGACTGATTCTTTCAAATATCATTTGACTAGTTATTTTCTAATACTTTGCAACTGACAATTTTACTAAAGACCTTGCTTAGTTAGAAGTAAGTCCACAATATGTATCAGCAGTTGGCATTAAAATTTAAGTTTTCAGTACCGTATTTCATAGCTGATATGGTAATTTTAATGGCATTATTAGATTTTTTACCTTCTTTTTTTTGTTTTTAAAACAATTCACCCCCAAAGAAGGCAACAAAGCCACTCAGATGCCGGGGGTTAATGTTTGTGAAAGAATATAATAAAAATAAAAACATTATTAAGTTAGAGAGAACAATAAAAGAACAGGAACTAAGAAGACAGAAGATTACAATTGACATTGCATTTAAACTTTTGAAGATCAAAGTTGACTGGGAAGCAAGAAGCTGAAAAAAAAAGAGTTCCACAAGTGAGAGAAAAGAAACTGTTAGAATAGAACTTACAGATAGCCATTTCAACTGTAAAATGATGAGACCTGGCTGCGAATATAGTACTGTGCTTAAATTCATAATGTCTAGGCACAATAGAGAAAAGTTCATTAGAACAATTACCATGTAAGTGTTTATAGAAAAGGCACAGGGAAGCTATGTTACAGTAATGAGAAAGTGACGGAAGCCGAGATGTCAAGTTAGTACCAATAACATTGCAGATTCTTTGGATTTTATCAAGAATCTCTAAATATATATTACATGAACACCAGACCAGATATGGCAGAAATATTCAAAGCAAGGCTGAATGGTAGACTTATAAATATATGGAAAAATTTGGCATTCATTGATGAAGCAGCCAGTGCTACTTTCAGTTAAAATTTATAAAATCTTTCAATTAAAGCAGCTTTTCAGGAAAATGGGTTTTCAAGTCCACTGTTATTCTTTTCAATATTGATGGGAGTTTCCTTCCTAACCTTTTATTTGAAGTAGTGTGGTGCGTCAACATCTTGATTATGTCATTACTTTCTTGATGACTTCTTGTCATGTGATATCTGTTGTTCAGTAGATGGAATAATGATCCCATAAAATTTTTAAAGGATATGGCATAATGTAGGAGACTCAAACTCACCTAATGAGTTTGATTCTCACAAGATGCACCACATTTTTGACCCTGCACTATCTTTTCTGACACTGATAGTTTGATTCTTGGAAAAAAAAGATCCATTATTATGGCCTTGTGCTCAACGAGCCAATAGATCAGAAAAAATGAATCAATATTTTATTTGTTACTGTTATTGATTTTTTATGTACTTATTGTAATATTATTGGAAGATTGTTACTTACCACATCAAGTTAAGGGTGTCACCATATTTGTTAAGAAAACAGTCACTGTGTTTGCATCCTTTTCTATAGAAGAGCGAAAAAGTTGGAGAATGGGAAGATACTTGCAATTGGACTATAAAGGCCTGAAGAGTTACAGTGGGTTAAGGAGAGCCTTACACTATGAGAAGAGTTGTAGTTGACAGCTGGCACACAAGTCGAAATCTGATAAGTATCAAATGGAGAAGAGTTAAAACCCGAAACCCCATATGATCATTGGTTAAAAATATTACTGATGATGTGTGCCAGAGCATTGAACAAATGTATTTCATGGAATTATTTATTTTTATGTATTTTTATTTTATGGGCTGTGGTGCTCTCTGTGTTTGAATGGTCTGAAGCACACTGGATATAAAGGTGGTTTCCTTGACAAAAGTGGACACAGGCTCAATTCCGACCAGAGAGCACGTCTATTTTAAACACAGGTATCCACTAAAAATAACATTTGAAACAATATATATGTATACATGTATGTATGCATGAGGATGTAGAAATACCTAGGTTGCTATCCAGGTATGTGGTTAGTCCGCTGGGAATGATGGATCCTAAGACTTTCATAAAATATCCATCTAGGCAAAGGGAACTCTGATGCAATACCTGCTTTAGTGCTAATCTGGAAGTCTTGCTGCTGCTTATTGTTGGTGTCTATTGGTGCAGTTTTGTGCAAGCTATCAGTCAGTTATGCGCCATGTGTGGTACATGCTTAGGTGATCATGTGTCTTTCAATATATGACTGACAAGGCAGATTTTCTCTTGCAGTAGGTTGCCATTTCTTTCTGTGGTAGACCAGTTACTATCTAAGGCTACCCAGTCTATCCTGCTACTTAATCATAGCTGGGAGTGGAGAGAAGAAGAGAATTCATATTTTTCTTAAGGGTATTAGCACGTAATGTATTTGATTGGAATTTGAACTTGGCTCTCTGATTCCTCAACCCAAGCCGCTATTCATTACTCCACAACATCTATTGTTCATGGATGTATGAAGAGATGTAATGGTTAGTCAAGTTCAAATTCTAGCCATTTGTTACATTCCCATTCACACAAATACCCTTGGGAAAGGGATTAATTTATCTCCTCCCAGCTATGGGTTTAATAGTAGAGTAAACTGGTTTCTTCAGTCTTGGTTGGCAAGGAAAACTCTGAACTTTCAAACTCAGGTAGATCGAATACTTGTCAGTAGTGGTCATACTTGCCTGATATTTCAACAGACATAATGTATGTATGTATATATATATATATATATATATAAGACCCTTAGAAAGGTCTTTAACAGATGCATGAAATATAAAGACTATTACTTGATTTTGTGTTCCAATTTTTTTAAACATCTGGAGATCATTGCCAGTTATTTTAACATCATGAAAAGCAATTTCAAACCGAACAACCCTATTGTTTTTTCTATTAGCAAATGATATGAGTAAACTTCCTACAAAATTTACAACTACATTTGAAAGTATTTTTATACCAGATTCCTTTCATGTCATTTGAGGGGAAGTTTCTCTTTTCTGTTAATGTATTTAACTTTTTTAATTTAAAATTGAGAGTTATTCTGTTCTTGTCTGAACAAAGACAAGAAATTCAGTCCAAAATAAATGGTATACAATGAGACCTATACACTTTCCTTAATGTAAAATTTATTGTTTAGTTTTAGAAAGATAGATTTCCATAAATCAATAAATATATAGACTGAATGTTATAAGGAAATGTATATGTTTATAAAAATATATATACTAATTATATTTTACATATTAGAAAGAATATATATAATTATTTAAAAAAAAAATATTATTCCATCAATACAAAGGAATTACTATATTTCAAAAACAGAAGCTAAAAACTTCCAATTCAATTATAAAAATTAAATTAAAGTACCTAGTTCTGTTTCATTTTCACTTGAAACAGAACTAGATACTTAAATTTAATTTCTATAATTGAATTGGAAGTTTTTAACTTCTGTTTTTGAAACAGGGTAATTCCTATGTAGCAATGGAATAATATTAAAAAAAAATAATAATTATAATCTAGGCTCTACTTGTGTATCAAGCACTGATTTTTAAAAATAAAAACAAAAATACTAAAGAACTTCGGATCATCAATCTAACGGTTCTTTCCTATTTTATCAATATATTTTCACAAACACACACACATGTATATATATATATATATATATATATATATATATATATATATATATATATGTGTGTGTGTGTATATATATATATATGTCCAAAAACATATCTTAAATATTTACATAAATGTAGTATAAACATTCAGATATAGTTGCATGTAAGTATATTTTGACAGTATTTTTTTTCTTTGAAATAAGATTTCTTACAGACATTATCTTACAAACGTCCATTTTGTGACAGGGAGACAAGAAAAAATATCAAGGCAAAATTTATCAGTGGTCTTTAATAAAATTAGTTCCATCCCTAACATATATATATATATATATATATATATATATAAAACATAATTTAGCTCTTGAAAATATATTTCAATTAAGCACTTTTGAAAGATAGGTTAATTCTATAAACAACAGCCACCTGTGCTATATGCAAAGCTCTTCAGTAAAATGAAGTTGGAGCACTCTGAATGTTTGGCATTTGTTTACATTCGCAGAAACAATACGCTAAAATTGGCTGTTTCTCTCTGCCAAGTGAAGATAGCTCAGTGGTAGAAACTCTGACTGATACCAAATCAGTCAGGTTTCGGTCCTGGCTTGAGGCATTTGGATGTCTAGTCGCACTGAGGTGCTGTGATACAGCAAAACAGTACTGTCTGCAAATGACATTATATATATATATATATATATATATATATATAATATATACACAAAATGCATCAATTTTATATATAGAAATACACCTATGCAATATAGAGATACACATACAGAGAAATGTATATATCAGCATGTATATGAGAAATGCATGTGCGCACACACACACACACACATATATATATGTATATATATGTATGTATGTATTCATTCAACTTTAGAAGTTTTTCTGTGAGCAAATGTGGGAACCAGTATACTTATCCATTTTTCTTGATTGTAACTGGAGAGATTGTTATTGTTGTTGAAGTATTTGATTTTATTTGTTTTTTATGATTTATCAACCCATTTGTGAGTTATTTAATGCCAAAACATATTTTAGATCATGAGAAGAATCCTGTTTGAGTTAATATTACATTAACATTTATTTTGATAACAATGATTTTTTTTAGATACAAGACTGAATATTTAACCCATAACTTAGTTGGATGTACATAAGTTAATGTAAGAAACCAAACAGGAATTTGAATTTGTAAAGACACTATCCATTAACCAGCTAAACAATTGAATTTGGTAAGAGGTAATTTTAGTAATTCTGAAGAAACACTTTTATCCATTAACTGTTAAACTAAACAATTCCCTTGACAATGTGAAAATTACTCAATACTAATTCAATAATTAGTAATTTTAATAAAATATATAAAGAATTTTTTAAAAGACATTTTTATTGAGTAACTTGTTATTAAACTAAACTCTGTTTTCAATGTTTTTTACCACCTGAATATCAATTAAATATTCAATACTAATTCAAAACCGTGAATATACGCTGAGTGCCTTAACCACTCGGCCACCATTTTATTAATAATATATAAGGTTCACAATCTTCCATATATATATATATATATATATATAATATATGTATTTGCTTAAATAATGTCCATAAAAAAAATTCGTTGTTATTTTTATAGATGACGCCATTTGTTTACATTCGATGCTCTGTTTATGAATGTACAGTATTAAATTTTAAAATAAGGTTCATAGCACATCAAAAACGGTGGACATCCTGAACAATATTTTCTTATGAAAATTTCTGACATTCAGTGTGTATGCGTGTATCTATAAAATATAACGTAACATGCATACATGAACATAAAAATATATATATATATATATATATATATATATATGGCATTTTTGCCCTTATTTTAAATTTTAAAAGTGCACACAAAACTTATGGACATCCTGTATATATACATACATGTGTGTATGCGTGTGAGCATATAGTATGCATACATGAACATAAAAATAGGCATTTTTATTTTGTGTCTGTGGGTAATACTGAGCACATAGTACACTAAATTTGGTAGAGTACACAGTTACTACATTCTGATGCTAAGAAGTGAACACAGATAATCTGATCCTTAATACAAGTTCAGGATTACACCACTTATCTGTTGAAGAACTTCTGCTATTGGCTGCTAGATGGCATTGGCAAAAGCATTAAATATGAAAAGGGTGAAAAATCTTTTTTTTTTCCTCTTTACCCACAGTATGTTTGAGAGATATGATGTTTCATTCCCCACTGAGCAACTTTTCAGCACCCAGTGAAACATTTGCTATATTGAACATATTACAGTACATGGCATATAAACATCGCATGCTTACTTGATAATGCACTGGAATATCTTATAATTCTGCAAACCAACAACTATTTCCAAAATGTCTGTCACAATCTTTCATATGAATTTTTCAAACATGTATATATGAAAAAGGATATCTTATAAAACACACCTTCATTCATCTCTTTTATATTCTTTTAGTTTAAGCTAAAAATCACAAGTATCAATCTATACATAAATAATCACATAAAATTTCATGAGTATTATGCTAATAATAAATGTTTAACCTGTGAAATTGTCCATCAAAGATTCTAGATGCAAACTAATCATTTCATCCTGTGAACAAATTGTTAGAAGCTCTTATATAAAAGGATGGACTCATTGATAATTAGCAGATGAGACAGGGTAATTCACTAATATTTGCTTGCTAAGGACGAAGAGTTCAATCCTTGGGAGGATTAGCATTAACAATTTCTTTTTTTTTTTTTTAAATCATTTCATCCCAAGGAAGGTGATAATGCCACTAAGATGCAAGGGGTTACTGAAAGTGAAAAGACTTTAGAGAACACTGGAAATCAAATCCTAATCAGTAAACAAGGGATAAACTCCTGTTCAATAGATGGGGAAGGAGTGTGAATCAGGCAATAGATGAAACTGTCTATTTCTATTTTTTTTAAGCAAGTCACCCCAAGCAAGGTGGTAGTACCACTAGTATGCAAGGGGCTACAAAGAGTGTAAGGGAAGAGACTTGGTATCGTGGGGATTGATGAAAGGATAAAAAGAAGAACGGAGGAGGATAAAAAGAAGAATGAGAATCAAGGCATCAGATGATGTCGATTGACATTACATTTACATTTTTGCAGGTTATAGCTATCAGGGGAGCAAGTAAGAGGAAGGGAGTTCCATTGTTGGAAAGTGCAATAGAAGAAGCTGTTAGCAGAAGTGATGGTTACATTTAACAGTTTTGACAGTGAAAGGGTGGGACCAAGATGCCAACCTAGTAGCACACTTAAATTTATGCAGTTGGGACACCAGTGAAAATAGCTTGTCAGAGCAGATGCCATGAAAGTATTTATAAAAAAAAACAGGGGAAGGCAAATTACGTTGGTGAGAAATGACAGGAGTCGAGACCCCAACTCAGAAGCGATCATTAATTTGAAAAGTAAAAGAGCATAGTTAATAATAGAAAAGAAAAAATTGGAAGTAACAATTGTAGTAAATCTTTGAATATTTCCATGTTCCAAGTGTATAAAACCAAATAAGATATAAACATTTGCTCAAATTTTCTCAGCTGCAGTTTTATAAATAATATCAATTTCCATCAGTGGGTACTTGAATGAATGACTATTTTCACAATATCAAGTTAAAAAAAACAGATGTGATTCTTTTTCTCAATCAGAAATTCTAAAAGTTTTTTCTTCATTTACACTATTCATATTTACACATTTTTTTTCTACATTTTTTTTTTAACAGTTTTTATCTTTGATCACAAAATCACCAGCAGCTGAAAATAAAAGGATATAACTTCAACAACTGGACAAAATACATGCTTCAAACATTCAAGATGAACAAGTGTTTTAACCCCATGCAATAGTAAATAATATAATGATTGAGAAGGAATATTTCTTAAAGAATTGTATTAATTGTTCACTTCTAAACTCTCAGAAATGGTAATTTAGAAAAAGATAATTGCTTTAAAAATCCATGACAAATTGAAAACATAAATTATAAGTTGTAGAATTACACAGCAGTAAATCCTAGCAGTTAACTTTTGTGTAGGTCATTGGGTCTGTTGAAAATGTCTTTGTCAGCCGTAGCTTCAAACTCTCTTATTGTAAAAATAATTGGGATAAAAGAAATAACTATCAACTCTAAAACAGTTTGTATAGTCATTAACAAGAGGATTAGCGCAAGATGTGTGTGATGGTGTCAAACTAAAGTGAATACAAAAATTTAATTATCTGGGAATGTTATAACAGATGATAGAAAATGGGACAGAAATATAATGGCATATTGGAATAACAAAAGATGCCTTCCAAAAGTTAAGCAAAGTATTAAGAAAAAGAAAAATCACATTAGAAAAAATGTAAAGAGTGTTGAACTGTTATGTAATATATACCCTCTTAACATTTGTCTATATTTTTGATATGAAGCAACTATTTACATGATTTACATTGTTTGGACTGTTGTCCTCATCTTTATTCACAATGTTTCGGCTGTTGTATGCTCTGGCCTTCTTCAGGTGATAGATGTTGGAATTTCAAACCGAACCCTTTATTTCGTCCACCGGAGTATATTGTTCTATTTCCATGTACCATATCTTTTCTGGATATCTCATTTTTAATCATTTCCAGGTATTGAACTCACAACTCTTTGGGTCAAGTTACTGGATTACTTCAACCAACACTTGGGACAGGGCCCAGTGGATAAAGATGAGGACAATAGTCTGAACAGTGTAAATAATATAAATATCTATCCTCTTATATGCCAGTGAATACTGGACAGTTTTCTCACAGATGAAGAAGAGACTTCAGGCCACAGAAATGTAGTTCTATAGAAAAATGCTAAGAATACCATGGACAGAACACGTGATTGATGGGAAATATTAAGGAAAATAGGGACAAATTAGTCACCTGTACTTAGAATCAGAAAGAAACAGCTGAAATTCATTGGAGACATAAGGAAAGAGGGTTTGAAGAATTTGACCCTCAGAGGACATATGAAAAGCAAGAGGAGCAGAGTATAGCAGTAAGTAATGTACTTAATAAGTTTGTGTAAATGAAAGGCAGAACAGAGACTAGGAAGGATGATAAGGGAACAAACACTACTTAGAGCTACAATGATCAGGAAGGTGCGGAGGGCCATGATCTAAGGCATAATGCACATAAATGAAGTCAAAATGATGATGGTCATATATATATATATATATATATATATATATAAAGACTCCTTTTCTTATTAATCAAGTATGATTTTATTAAATCAATAGTCTACTTCTTTTGTATCATGTCCCTTCAGAACGTTGGTGATCATGGCTCTCCACAATTTCCTGTCCTTTGTAGCTCTTAATAAATCACTAATTACTTTATAGATATACTTATAAAATGATTTTGTTTGTTTTATTTTTTTGTTTAACAGCATATCAACACCTTATGTGTCCCTTAATGCCAAAATTTTATTTTCTTGGATGCTTTGAAGTAATAAAAATATATATGTTATTCTGCTTTCACAATTAAGGACATGGTTGATGATATTCAACTTTTGTGCATATACATGTTTGTATTGACATAATTACCAGAGGCAATGATATCTGTGTTTTATTTTGTAGTTTTGTTGAAGTTATATTTTTGAATACAGTTTGATTCCTTTAAGAAATTGTTGGATATTATATGGATTAATATCATGAAAGACTTCTTTCATGTTAGTTGTTTGCTTGATTTTGTTTAGTGGCATATCAACCAAAATGGGGTATTTAGTGCTGGTATGCATTTTTATGGCTTCAACTACAGACAAATTGCATCAATGGTCATTTTATTATAAAAATGTATTGCTGGTATTTTTGCCACAAAAATGTATTCCTACATTTTAATAATGTTTTGTTTTTGTTTTAAGGATCACTATTTGCTCATAGCCGTGACCCTAACAGTTGCTACCACCTGAGGTCAGAGTGGATCTGAGAAGAATGAAAATTAAGAGATGGTTCTATGTTCCTTGAAACCTTCAATCTCCTGATCAGAAGACTTGCTGCCAGATGTAGCCTAATAAAATGAAGTATTAATAATTGGATAGTATGATTATATTCTAATGATGCATTTTTCAATTAGTTTTAGTCAAATATAAGCTTACAGGAAGTAGCTTTAAATCTTTTTAAAATGTCTTCAGCAATGGTTAACATAAAAAAAAACAATTGCAGCTTTGTCACTTATCAGTTGGAAGACCAAAGTAAATTATTGCAAGAAAGTTTGTTTTTTGACTTTGTTGAAGGCTTTTAATGTTATTAACTTGATTTATTTAAATGATTTAAATTTCTGCGTAAATGGCTTTCAAATTGAAGTTTCTTGTGAAGTGTTTTGAGGTCTTTTATTTTTGTTTGCATAAATGTACATATTTTCTGTCTTGTGATGACTTGTTCCCTTAATGATGTTTCTATGGTGCTTGATGAGAAAGAGAGCTGTAGACACGTCTTTTCATTTTAACCTTGTGAGGGCTAAATTCCTTTGATGTTTCTGTAACCAGGCAGGGGAGTGAACCTGTTTTTTTCATATAGGTCTTGTCATATTAGAGATTCATTTTTATTTTGGCAGTAAAATTCATTTCTACTTTTAGCAATAACTCATCATCTTGTTAAGATAGAAGTAATTTGAACTTGTGATTTGAATAGTACCAATTATTCACTGGCCCTAGTATGGCTCCAAGGACCAATAGAAGATGTTGTTTAGGCACTGTTGTTTTGACAAGGAAACAATTGCATGTCACCCATTTTTTTTTTACAAAGATCGTGAGGGCTATAACATAATTTATTCATTATTAAATGAGAAAAATTTTACTTTAGACAGTGATAGAATGTTAATTTTCCATAATTTTTTGTTTCCCATTTGTTAGCAGTTACTGAATGTCAAAATAACCTGAATGTTTTTACAAAAAAAAAGCAATGAAAGAAAAACTAGTCAAAAATTAATATTTTTCAAATTACTGAATTAATAAAGCTATTTATTTTGACAAAGATTGCATAACTTTATTTCATCACTAAAGGATTTTCATTGTAGACTGTCTCTTCAGATGAGATTTCAATAATTATGGATAGATTCTTGTGTGGTTGAATAGTCCAACATGGGAACTGTACATATTTTTGAAAGTAAGGTATCTTAAAAGTTTTTCACAGACAGTAAAAGAAGGATTCTGCAGGTGACATTTATTACTATGTACTTCTACCTGCTGGGCCAAATTTGCTTGTGTGGTTTGAACAGTTATTTATGCAGATCACTAGCCAACCTAATTGAACAAGAAAGATATTAGAGGTCTTCAGGGTGGCCTTAATGTGGTCCCTGTATCAATTTTGCCAATCGCCAACAGCCCTTTAGCTTGACTCCAATTCACTGAAGAAAGCAGGTTGAGGGAATCGATTTTCATGAATGTGGATGATGTGGCTAAAACAATGTGTCTCTTGATTGATAAGCATGTCTTTGATGGTGACTTTCGACCCATGGTACCTTATCCCGTTAATGCAACCTGAGCTGAAGATTCTTTGTAGGTAGGACATATAGAATCTTTCAGGAGTTTGCAAATGGAATATAACAAATTGCAAAAATAAGCAAAGCAAATCTTGATAGTTTGAAAAATAAGGCTACAGTTCAACTGTTGGAGATTAAGATATTTGCAGATTTTCAACAGATAAAAGCTGGAATTTCCAAAGTAAGCAGACTCTTCCCACTTTGATAATGAGTAAATCCCAATATTCTTACTCTGCATTTAATGAAAATTTCCAAACATTGTGGTTATTTAGGCCTCATAAAGTAAAAGTTTCAAACAGCTGAGAAATTATTAAAATACTGGCATTCCCTATTGAGTAAGGTTTTCCTTGAAACAAGCAGCCTTATCATGAATAAGCCACATCATACTTCATACTCCCACTATTTTAAAAACAATTTAATGATTAAAATAACAAATACTTATTTAATAAAAATGCAATTTTGTTTCTTGCATATCTTTTCTATAAGTATATATATATATATATATATATATATATATATATATTTTAATTCCCATAAAATATTATGTCCAGTAATAGGACCAAAGATGCATTCCAAAAGCTAGACAGGGTATTATGAGGAGACAGGAGGATTTCACTGGTAACAAAGGAAAGAGTACTGAATTGCTACATGATATCTGCCCTCCTTTGTGACAGCAAATATTGGACAGTCTCCTCAAAGATGAAGAAGAGACCTGAGGCAAAAATGGTATGGTTCTACAGAAGGATGCTAAGGATATCATGGACCGAACATGTGAGCAATGATGAGGTTTTGGAGAGGATTCAAACAAGGAGGAAGCTTATACTTAACATCAGAAAGAGGTAGCTGAAATTTCTGGGTCACATAATGAGAAAGGAGGGCTTGGAGAATCTGATACTCACAGAACAGATAGAAGGAAAGTGAGACAAGGGAAAGCAATGCATAACATATCTAGCAGGCTTAAGCAAGTGGATTACAGAACAGGATGTTGGAGAAGTAGCAAAAAGACAAAATATATTGAGAACTACAAGGATAGGGAGAAGTGGAGATCCATGATCGTCTATGTCCTGAAGGGATATGACACATAAAAGAAAAAGAAGTAACACTGTAAATATACACACAGTAGGTAGAGTAGAATTTGTAAATCTCAACAAAAAATCTTAACGATAACTTCAATGATAATAAATACTGTGAGAATTTCAACATGTGTCAGCATTTTGCCAAAAAGATCATAGTATATATAAAAGCAGAATTATATATATTAAATAGATATGTAGTAATTCATGTCACATCTGAATCAAATTTAATGTTAATAATAAACATTTGTCTAAGAGTAGTTGATTTATGGTGCCCCCAATATGTACTAGGTTCATTCTAAGAGATACTAAAGTAAGCTTTATAATCAGTGTCACATCAGAACACCAAGGGAGCTAGGTGCCTCAGAGTAGTCACTGAGAATGTAACCTCATAATCAACAAGTGCAAAATTGAATCTAAAAGGATATTGGTGGCTGTACCAGCATAAACAGAAAGTAAACCCAGCTGAATTTATAATATAGACAGAAAAGACAATTGCATGACAGTAAGTTATATAAATGCACAACCCACAAGGGGGAAAGGAGAGTCACTTATATTCTCGCAAAAAGATCAAATATTAAAAGGAACTCCATGAAAAACTATATAAATTCCAAGAGTGAATAAACAATTATTGTATATATTAAAGATTTATTCTTGTATTCTTATTGAACATTACTAACAAAAAATTACAGATATATACTTAATAAAAGAAGATCTGTGTACATTTGATTGTAAACTTTTAAGTGTTTAGTATAGAACTGAACAAGAAAGGGTTAATCAAACCATAGAAAATGTGTTTTGGATTAATGGAAGGAAGAAATGGACCAATTATCTCTGCATATTGTTCCAAGACTGATGCACTGCTTATTCAGAAATGGGCAGGCACTTCATGATCTGACCTGTAGCATGTAATCAGTATGCCAAATTACGCTAACTCTAACCCAATTCTTCTGTAAACCCACATTTTGGCAAGATTCCATTTCTGGTTATTTGAATCTTCATGCAACACAAGTCATGGTCCATCAGAAATCTTGAGACCATTTCTAAACCAAATTTCTGGCACCATTCCTCAGTCTGCTTTTGGGTATTAAATGTATTTGTTGAAGTGGGTGATTACCAGTGCTTAGCATCTTGGCATCAGCAGCAGTGGCATTAGAAGATGTATCTGTGCCAAATGAACATTAGTTGAAGATCATTGACTCCAGCTAACAATGATGACATTTGAACCCAGTGGGAGAATCTGCTATAGAGGCAAAATAATGATGGGTAAAAATGGTAGATTAAGACTTGCTTAGATTTTCAAGAGAAGGTGTTTTCAGATGTTTATGTTTGATGAAGAGGAGGAAAGAAATGGAAAACTTAACAAATACAACAAATAAAACAAAGCTAAAAAAATTTTGCAAGTTGAATTTGTTTGTGAAGCAATTCAAGCACAAAGCACTAAACATCTATCAGATCTTATTTATCTCTAAAAAATCAAAAATATCTCATTTTTTAAAAACTGTAAAAACTGACCAAGTTGTTTAAAATCTCAACCAATTTGCACAAAAAGGTAACAAGAAATATTTTCCTACTTCCTAAATTAGGGAGTTTTTGTATGTGTTATTTTTTTTTATTGTTTTCCATCTAATATTTTGTCTCAGAATTCATAAGTCATCATAACAAAATAGTTTTATCTGGATTTCTCTAATAGCAGTAGATAGGTTTGCTTCTTGCTTGGTTTATACACTCCTCCCTGGCTTTTTGAACAGGAGTAGAGGTTTATCCCTTGTTTCCTGTTTAGGATTGGGTTTCCAGTTCCTTCTAAAGTCTACTTCCACATTTTACTCCTAATGTTTCAGACTAAAATCTGAAATTGTATTTGCTAATTAAATCTTGACCTCTTTAAGTCTAGAGTTAGCTATTATCTTTCCTGCATAGACACAAAAACTTCACTTCCTGACCTTTCTTATACTAATTCAACACCACACAGTAACCCTCTATTTTAAGTGGCTCTTAGGCCTTCTATTGGGTGAACACTGCTCAGAAGTTATAAACATGTGACTATTGATTCCATTGGGGAAACCCTTCACCTTGGCTATAGACTTCAGTCTAGTAGGAAGCTCTCTGTCCACTGATGCTATGTTGAAATCTGCACATTGAATCATCCCTGAAAGACTTTTCAACTTTCTGAATAGTTTCTGGCGACAAATTAAAAAAAAATAAACTTGATGCATATTTACTGTGAATACAAGTCACAAAGTACCCAAGTTCCCTCATTGGATTCTAACTACTGACTGAATAACCCAAAAGGAGAGTCTCTTTTCAAGCATGAGCAATAAAGTTCACCACTATTATTGATTACCAAATTACAACAAAAATGGCTGAATACTTTCAGAATATACATTGTAGAATGATTTTCTTCTTTGTTTGAAATCTATGTAAAGTAATCAAAATTAGTTCTTCAATAATTCAGGCTTCCTGTGCAAACAAACTGTCATTTAACAGAAGAGCATTGCTTTGTGGAAATTTATTGCTCACTTAAAAAAAGAACAATACTAGCTATATATATATATATATATATGATTATTGACTGGCTTATCATATTTGAATCTTGACTGAGCTGTTAACATTATTCAAGAGTAAATTGATTTATTGGGTGTAGAAAGGAGATTATAGATTTGCACTTAAATCTCTATCTAAGCTACAACATATAACACATTCATTAATTTTTCTTTCTGCATTAAAAATTAATAATTTGAACCATTGTCATAATAAATATTATATATTAATATCTTAATTCTTTCTCCAATTGTTTTAAAGATAATGACTTTTCAAAATGCACTGGACAAAATAGCCTTGCATTATGATACTAGAAGCAATTAAAATTTTATTATAAAATAGGACAAAAATTTAAAATTATTACCAGTCATATACTATGACAAGATAAAGTTTATTTTTTTAGTCATATTTAATTATTATTTTCAACTTTATTTTAAGTCAGTATCTAAAAAAACTCTTTGGAGTAATTCTACATTTTGCTTTAAGAGAAAAAGTTTCAGTTCCTTAAATATGAGCTTGCAAAAAGGATTATTTAGAAATTTCTTGTACAATTTTTAATTGAGAAACTTTTTCTCACTATTTTTAAGTACAATACAATAGTGAATTTAAATTCCATATTTTCATTAAAGTGACATTTATGTAGGGCATATAAACTAAATGCAATTTTCTTTCTGTGTATTTAAAGAAAAATTAATTCTAATTTAAAAGCTTAGAACAATGTAAGAATAGATATTGAATATTTTCCAGCATTTTTCTTGTAGATTTAAATCGCTTAAATCATCACCTTATTCAGGGAATGAAAACAAAAAATATTTAGCTGCAAAGTGTTTGTGGGGAAAGAACATTTTGTCAAGATATTATCAGAAGATTTTAACTAATATATATTTTCCCTTAATATATCATCACCTGTCTTGTTGACTCCTTAAAATCCTTTACCTAAAAAAATTAGGTTAAAAAAAATAATTGTTTTTGAAAGGACTTATAATAACCTTGAATTTTTATTCTTTTATTCCTTCAAATTTGCTCATATTACAAGCAGAATTGTCAACAAACTCTGATTATTTGGGCAAATATAATGTTGGTGATATGTTTGATATAAAAAAGGGAAGCTTACAATCAGGGACTGACACTGAAAAATTATAAGGACTGGGATTTTAACAACAGTTTTTTTTTCTTTTGAAAGTTAATTGACTGCAAGAAAGTAGTTATGTGAGAAAAGATCTTTCAGTGTAAACAAATTCAACATTATTAGGAAAATAGTGTGTCCAGTGATAAAAAAAACACTGAAAGAAAAGCAGGCAAAATGTCATTAGACCATCATTCAGCTGGTAACAGAGAAAAATATCATGTATTTGTCATTTTCAAAATAATGAGACAAAACATTTTTTTTTTTTTTTTTTACAGTAAGGTTCAACCTGTACAAGGCCAGGCCATGGGGTTGGGGTGTTGGGTCTTGAGAACACAAGCTTCAGGGTCATGTTAGGAAGCAATTTGTACAGATAGGAGAGAATGATAATAGTTAACTCTAGCCTTGAACAGGTTAAAATTTTAGTGAGAGCATTTTTTTTTTAGATATTCATGTCATTTTTTTTTTTTTTTTTTAAACACAATTCAATTTTTCTCTGATTAACAACAGAAAATCGTTTTTCCTTGGTACCATGACCACTTGAATTTAAGTGCAGTACTAGATTGGCAACTAGGTCTCATCATTTTACTGGTGAAGTAGCTAGATGCAATTATATCATCTATTTTAATAGTTTATTTCCTTGCACTTCACACCTATAAAAATATCTTCTAGTATCTTGCTTCCCTGCCTTCTAAAATCTTCAAAAAATTAAATGCAACATCAATTGACATCTTCTGTTTTCCTAAACACTGTTCTTTTATTGTCCGTTCTTCTCACTCAAGTCATGTCATTGTCTTTCACACCCAGTAACCACATGTATCTTAGTGGTATTTTTACCTTGCTTGGATGAAATGATTAAACACAAAATTACTGGTGTATTTTATTTACTCAACTTGGTTTGGCACAAGGCCACAGGTGTTGGGTACTAGTAAGGATCAAAATCTCATTAGTTGTTATAGTTTGTTAGCTCCATAATGAAGAACTTCTAATATCAGAGCATTTGAGCAAAAATTGCTGTTATTTTCTTCTGGATTCAACAATTTAAACTTTTGCAGATATGCCAATACAATGAAATCATGCATCATATGCACACGCAAATAAAGTGTTTATATTTCATCTTCATGGCCAAAGAATTTATACTTTAATACCAAGCTGAAAAATTAGCTTAGTGTCTTTTTATAAGAAACTTTGAATGGATTTTTAGAGATAGTTAACTATTAATCGAAAGAAAACAGAATTCATGATGAGCAAAAAAAAAAAAAAAAAAAAAAAAAAAGAGTCATCCTAAGAGGTCAATTATACATTGGAAATGTCAAAATAAAACAAATGTAAAATTTTAACTAACTGGGCAGTGTCTCAAAATTCAGGATGTGAAATTAGTAAGTACTACACTCTTCAAATATCTCAGCATGTGGATCAGTTATAACAAATATAATATAGGAGAAACTGAACATGGAATAGGCTGTGCTACAGGTAGTTTCAGCCAACATCTCAAATCATTACAGAACCAAAGCATTAAGCTTAAAACTTGAGTCATTTTCTTAAATAGCCTTGTTAGATTGAGACTTTCATATGGATGTCATGCATGGCATCAAATCCATTTATTAATATCTATCTTGTATGTAGTGAAAGAGATAATCAGATACCTTGAAAAAGAGTTTGTGTTTTGTGTGCAATCTGCCGAAGAAAAATTACCAAAAAATAGTTAGCAAAAATCTAGAATCTATGCTAATGTTCTTCCCTCCCCTGAATGGTGTGACCAATCAGAAAGATCTCTCGGTGAAGAAAAGTTGTTTTTTGTTTATGGTGCATTAGATTTTCTGAGCTTGGTGGATGAACACTTGTTTTTGCCGGTGAGAAGTGAAGGTTGGATGTGACCCCATTTTGTCATTTCTATGTTGCTTGTTGTACTGTTATGACGGACTATCGTTTGAACTGTGATTTGGCTACAATGTTGCGGTCAAGAGACAGAAGAAATCTATTGCAGACGTTTGTTGCTACTCTAAGTTGACAGTTTTCTTTCTTCTTTTTCTTTTCTTTACAACTACATATACAGCCATTTTTTTCAAATCAATGATTAAAAATGGTTTTGAGCGATTGAAGCCTGAGGGTCTTGGCAGGGACCAGCCTTTGACCCTTGTGAACTGTTGATCCAGAATCATCAAGTACTGTACCAGATAACAGAAACCAAATCACTTGAGGACTTTCAAGAGCAGCAACAACTAAAATGGATAGCACATCTAACTTGAAGAGAAAATAATAACATAATAATGATGTTGACATTCCACATTACTTTAAATAAAAGGTTAGGAAGGACTGGGAAGATTGTTAACAGCTACTGAATTTGAGAAACCTATTTTCCTGAAAAAATTATTTTAATACAAAGATTTTATAAATTTCGACTGAAAGCTGTACAGGGTGCTCGGTTAATGAATGGTAAATGTTTCCTTGTAGTTTAATATTACCATTATCATTTATCAAATGATTGAAAGCATAACATAGAAAGTCAAAGGTGCATAGGAATAAGGAAAGATATTTTATTGAAACTGGGTAAGCAACAAAGCAAGTGAAAATTAACATCAGGATAAAATAACAGTGGTTCCTTAAGAACACTAACCCACAGTTATCTCCAATCTTTGGAAAATTATTTAACCACTGCTTGAAGGAGAGAATGTGGGTTTGTGCTCACCCCCTTCACAATATCAGTCCATCAGCCTCATTATTGTCACCAGTAAACTCTTCAAAGTTATCATCAATAAGAAAGTTGTTGCTCACATCAATAGGGGAAGCCTCCTGAATAACTCACAATATAGATTTTGCTCTTCTAGGTACATTACTGATATTCTGTCATCATGTACAGGATTAATGAGAAACTAATTGATAAATACATCAAAAGAATGATCACCTTAATATATTCAAGGTTTCTGACAAGATGTGGCATTGGGGTTTGTTACAAAAACTCACCAGCTATGGAATCTCTAGAAAAGTTTTCTCCATTATCAAGTCCTTTCTAATAGGTAGACCCATGAAGGTCATTGTTAATGGCTAGTTTTCTGAGGCCCATGAGATTGATGCAGACATTCCCCAAGGCTTACTTATAAGTCCTAACCTCTTTCTGCTTTATATTAACAAGCTACCTAAGAGCATAGTCTGATCTTTAGTGAACAGCTATGCACATGATACAATGGTATATTGATGCATCTCCAAAGACCTAGATGACTAGAGCCTGGTAGCCACTGACCTCTTTTCTGACCTAGCTTTAAAAGCTCAAATGGGGTATAATGCTGGTTGAATTCATTACCTCTAAAATCAAACTAGTAATCATCTCTGAGGAGACCCTGAATTTTTGCCTATCATAATGAACAGGTGTTCTTTCAAGGAAGCTCCTTATTTGAAATGCCTATAGGGACAAGCTCACCCCAGACCTTAAGAGGGACATATCTAATATATATGATTCATCATTAATAATACTGGAAAAAATGTTGATTCCTTGACTTTTCCTGCTATGCTCCATTTTCAAAAGTGCCAAATCAGACATTGAAACGTGGATGCTGCTGCCATATATGGGAAGAAGTAGCTCAGTCTTAATGGCATTCAGAAACATCTACACAGCTTTGTGGGTGTTGAATTTTTTTCAGCCTCTATATCCTTTCCCCACAAATGAAATGTTGTTTGCCTCTCCCTACTCCATCATTACTTCCATGGTAAATGTTCTGATCATCTATATTCATAGTTCTATTGTTCTAACCTTCACAGATAAGACCTGCCATACCATGTACATTGGGATGAACTATCATCATTTTTTTGTATTCCATTAGTAAGAAGGAAGTTCCAATTCTTCTTGAGAACCACTATTTTGTGGAACAGACTCCTGAGAGGATGATTTCCTCACCACTACAATCTTAACATCTTCAAGTTTTGGGTTAATCATTGTCTTTCCGACATATCTCCATAAACTGCACTTCTTACCTCCTGCTCCTTCTTCAATAAACCTCTACCTTGAGTGGCTCTTGTATAGGTTGACTATTAGAAAAAATAAGCAAAGAAAAAATATTGGACTGCAATGCTTATCATTTTAAATTACAGTGAAATCTTGATAATTCAGTCACAAATTAAAAACTGACCTGCATGCTTCTATTGATGAATGTTGAGACTATCATAGACAGGGCATCTACCAAATGAGAATGTTGCAAGGAGAAAAACGTAACAATTATAAAGAAACAGTTGGAATTCTTTGAGCTCATAAAGAGGACAGAAGGCTTGGAAAATTTAAGCAAGAGAAGCAAAGGAAAGCAGAAAGTTACCTCCTGGAGAAATGGTTGGACATCATAAAGTTTCATAAAGTGACAGAAGTTGTAAAGAAATTAGTATTGAGAGTAATAAAAAAATGAAGCTATGAAGAGCCATAATTGCTCATATCCTGAAGAGACATGGTGCATAGAGAAAGAATAAAATGAGGTTGTTTTTTTTTTTAGTTTAGTAATATTTTGTTTTGTTTCATTTTCAAATTAAAGTAAATGTTCAGAAGCAGTAAAATTTAATGGATTTTATTTTTAATTTTCTCAAACTTACATTTACTTATTAGTTCTTAGTATGATAACTTATTCATGAAAGTTAAAAACAAAAAGATTCTTGAGATAAAACTTCAGTTTATGGAAATTAAACTTTTTTGTTCAATACAATATTTATGGTTGTTGAAAACAGTTACATACAGATATAATGAAACAAAATTTATGAGTTATATACAGGGTGCAATGGGTGAATTGTCAGCATTTTATATTGTTAATTTTGTGCATGTGTGCTATTTGTTTTCAATTTTGTTGACTGTACAATATAGTAGAGTCAGTTGGGCACCGTCTGTGAGAAAAAGAGCACCATCACGCAATTCACCCAGCCAGAAATGTAGAAAAAACATGTTGTACTGCTTGGCATTCATGCTGGAAGCTCCAATATGAATATTTCAGAATGTTTGAGTGTAAATCTCTGAACAGTGCAGAGGATGCTGTGTCCCCAAAAGATGTCCAGAGAGTGATGAAAACCAAATATCCAGTCAATATTATGGCATTTGGAGTGATCATTAGTGATGGCGACGTTATACTTCCATTCATCTTCGCACAGGGCCTCCATCAGTACCTTGAGGAGGTAGTGCTACCCTGGGTCAAGAGAGTGGCTATTGGAAGACCTTATGCCTGGCAACAGGTCTCTGTATCATGCTACACAAGCAAGAAAACCCAGTCATGGCTGTCAGATGATTTCTGTGACCACATCACCCCTTACATCTGGACACCTAACTCCCCAAATGGCAACCCTCATGATTATTATGTGTGGGACACAGTTGAGCGAGAGACCAACAAAACTCCTTGTAAGACCAAAGATGAACTGAAGGCAAGGATTATGGCAGCATTCACCAGCCTAAACAAGGAGACCACCCAGAAGAGAGGCAGGAGATTTAAAAAAAATATGAGATTGAATACACAACAACAATTGACTGACAGGCAACCTCATGAATCATTACTCAACAATAAGATACTAATATATATATATGTGTGTGTGTGTGTGTGTGTGTGTGCATGTGTGTATGTGTGTGTGCTGTACATATATGTCTGTAAGCGCATATATATGTGTGTGTGTACATGTACACTATTTACATTGTCTCCAAGGACGGACACACACACATATATATATATATATATATATAAAGTTTTGGGGCTCCTCAATATGATGTAATGGTTAGCCAGCTTGTCTTGCTAGAACAATAATGACTATGCAGTGAGTTTGAGCCTCGTTAGCATCCCATACTTTTGGCCTTGTGTGCATCTAAGTTACACTTAAAAAAATTACCATATATATATATATATATACAAAGACATCTTTATATGTTTATGACTTATATAAATTCTTGAGTGTGACAGTAAAAAGTTGTTGCTGCCATTACCAGTCTTGGCAGAGGCTAGCCATATACCTCTGAGTATGTTTATATCACTCTTTCTTTCACCATATACACACACAATCAAAATTTTATAAGATTATACTAATGTATTAATATGTGGAAATATTTATTCATATGTCTATATATCAGCCAACTGAAAGGAGTGTTGAAGTGAGAATAAGCTTTTTCATCTGTAACAGATAGTCATACAAATGCTACACAGTTTACTCTTCTCTTCTACTTTACTGAGATAGGAAAAGAGGAATTCATGCTTTTCTGAAAGGGTATTAGTGCAAAGTGGCTGCATGGTTAAAGCATTAGTATTCTGGCCATGAGTACCTGGTTCAAATCTCACCATAGCTGATTCATCAGGGAAATAACTTCATGATAACACCACTCAGGATAGATGATCCCAGCAATTAGCATTATTGAGAAGTTTCTGAAAGCCATATCCCAGGTTAATTCAAGTGAGTGAAACTGGGTAATTACAACTACTCAGAGGTTGTTGATGATTATGTTAGTATGGTTATAAGCATGCCAGATTGTGTGCTCTCTCTCTCTCTCAGAATCTGCAACTAAGATTTCCCTGAGTGCTCAAGTTATAAAAATATGCCTGGGAAGGCATTTGCAAACTAACTTATCAGTAGGGTTACTCTAAAATGAACAACCAGTCATTAATTGTAATGGTGAAATCAGCCATTTTCTGATAAGGAAACATTCAGCATTTCCTGACTGAATAACCGTTGTTACTCTCTGTCTATCTATTTATACTATTTACATTGTCTCCAAGGACACATGGCCCAGTGGATAAAAGTATTGGTTTTAATCCACTTGACACAAAGAGTTGGAAGTTCAATACCTGGCCACAGCAGAGGTGAACAAAAACTTGGAAAGTTGAGTTACTAAAGGGAAATAACTGAAACTGAGATTCCTACATATATCACCTGAAGAAGGCTGGAGAATACAACGGTTGAAATGTTCTGAATATGACAAAAAAGATGAGGACAATAGTCTGAACAGTGTGAATAGTATAAACTATTGTTAGTGATGGTTGAAATTTATAAAATGATATGTCTCTTCAGGACAGTTTCTTATAAATGCAGACTTAGGGAAAAACATTTGTGAATTCCAAATGGTTGATGTTCACCTGGGGGCAAAATCTGGGCTTCTCTGTTGGAAATGCATCCTGTACAGGCAAAAAAAAGCACTTGCTGTGCTGGTGCCTTTCGCGACTACATACCTGTGTGAAAGTGAATTTTCTTGTCTGCTTAACATCAAAATCAAGAGCAGATTTGATGTCATCATAACCATTAAACAACAGCAACAAAGTCACTGAGTTTTTTTATGTAACATGCCATGCATAGTACAAGTACACATTACCGTAATTTTATTTTTTTGCTAATATGAAAGTAATCTGAGTTTTTGTAATGCATTATTTTGTTGTCAGTTGTGAGAACAAAGCTTAAAAGAAAAAGAATTGTTTAGCTATTTACACATGAGATCAATATTGTTTTTTATCAATTTTGGAAGTGGGTGTGAGATTTGGGTGGTAGTTTGAAAGGGGGTAGCAAATGTTGAAAAAAGTCAGGAGTCCCTAGTCAAGATCATTCTTATTAAAGAAAATATGTCCAGGATTGAACCTGCATTCCCTTTATCTGGGAAAGCAGCTTGAGCCTTGCTGCAAGATAAATATTCTTTAATACGAATTTTGATTATCTAGGTCAGTAGATTCACTTCACTGTTTTATAAAAACGAAGATGTCTTCTCAAACACATATATACACAAAAATAACATTTATAATAATAATAATAATAATAATAATAATATATATATATATATATATATATATATATATATATATGTGTGTGTGTGTGTATTAGTTAGCTATTAAACAATATATGCAAGTCCATAAATACATGAGTGTTTTCCAAAACAAACATATCAACATTAATATCTTCAGTTAGTTATGTGCCATGATTGATTCATGCATGATGAGGCAGATTTTTTCTGCAGCAGGTTGCCATTTCTTTCTGCAGTAGAATAGTTGCCATCCAGGGCTACAGAACCCAGTCTGTCCTGCTATTTACCCATAGTTGGGGGGAGAAGAAGAGGATTCATACCTTTCTCAGAGTATTAGCACATAAGTGATTGCAATGGATCTGACTGGAATTCGAACTCAGCTCTCTGATTCCTCAATCCAAGCCGCTATCCATTACTCCACCATGTCTCCTAAATATTTGTGTATATATAAACAAGTATGAGAATATATATATATATATATATATATATATATATATATATATATATATATATTTATTAGAGAATTATAACATAAATATGTTATAAAATCACTACAAAAATAGCCACTTTGTTTCAACACTTCTGGTGTCTTATCAAGTGATGGTGTTGAATGTAGAATAAAGCATTTTACACCCAGAGGTGACAGCCTATTGATAGGAATGTCCACTTTTATATTTACATATGCTCTTTTACTGATATTGAGCATTTTAACACATAATATATAGTATACATTATAACTATATATATATATATATATATGCTCCTGGAAAATCTATATATACAGATAGGCTCCTGGGAAATCCAGTTGAGCTCTTGAGAGAAAGGAGATTTTATTATTCAAGTACAAATTGAGTTCTCTGGGCTGCTGATGTATATCGTACAGAAAAAAAATGTTAAAATTTCCCTTCATGCAATGATGGCCTAGGGATAAGATATCTGACTGATGTCAAATCAGTTGGGTTTCAATCCTGACTTGAAGCAATTGGATATCTAGCCATATTGAAGAGCTGTGAAACAGTGAAAATGTCTGTGGATCATATATATATATATATATATATATATATATATAATCATTTCATCCTAAGGATGGCAATAAAGCCAGTAAGACATAGAGGTTAACTGAGTGTGAAAAAATATAAAAAAAGATAAACATCATTAAGGAGAGAGAACAATAAAAGAGCAGGAATTAAGAAGACAGAAGATAAACATTGACATTGCATTTAAATTTTTGAAGATCAAAGATGACTGGAAAACAAGACGTTCCACAAGTGAGAAGTGCAAGAGAGTGTATGCATTCTCATATACATATATTTAAAACTTTGTCTATATTCTTGTCCTTTGTCTATATGTTTGATTTATATAGCTCGAGATGCAGGAGGTGTTTAAATGGAAATAACTGTGACTTTTATCATTTGAGTTGAACATTAATATAATCTACTGACAGGTGGTAATGTCTAATTAGAATTTATGTTTATAAATGCCTCAGAATTTATGTGGATAATATTTGCTGTCTCCGTGTTAGCATCTTTGAGAAAAAAATCATGATTTAAACAATGTTTAGAATAAATATCATACATGCAATTTATGGAAAGACATGCTAGTTTAATTCAATGTTATTGTGTATGAGTTTTCCACAATGTTGTCTGAAAATTGCCTTGAAATATAGACATAGAGTGAAATAACAAGGTGACATATACAATATTCAATTTGCTGCCACTGCTTCTTCAGACATTGATGCACATTTAGGTGCAGACAGACATGAAAAAGGAAAAGAACATCTAAAGAGTAATGTATTATTTTTCTACTGACATATACTGTCTCGCCTGTTTTATGATGAGTTTTGGCATCATCCATTTTACAAGTTTGTTTAGATATGTTCAATTTAAAACAAAAATACTTTACAAAACATCACATGAAACACAAATTACATAAAAGAACAATTGTAATATAAACTTTTATTATGAAAAATACCAAGAGTTATAACTTAAAAAAGAAGTTTTTGACATCTGAAGGAGAAATGGATCTTGTAATAGCTTTCATATTTATTGTACAAAGCTAACAGTCACAAATGAAGATCTGCTAACAAGAAACATGTTTACTAACAATGGCTTATAAGATGAGCATTTGAATGAGTTTTTTTTTTTTTTTTTAAGCATTTCACCTCAAGCAATGTGGGAGTGTTACAAGAGTAAAGAGGCATGATAGAGTAAAAAATATAGAGAAGGACAGGGAATAGATCAAAGGATTTAGAGATGTTGATTGACATTGCATTTGAATATTTGGAGATTATAGTTGTTAGGGAAGCAAGTAAGAGGAAGGGAGTTCCACAGACAGGAAGTGTGAGACATGAAGCTATTGGAGTAGAAAAGACAGCTACATTTAACAGTTTCAACAGTGAAAGGGTGGGATTGAGATACCAACCTAGTAGCATGCTTAAATCCATTGTTTAATGTGGCATATATGTACTTAGAAGGACATTCCCTACAAAGCAAGGTTAGTCGTCTAACATACAACAGGCACTGAAAGAAAGCCAAAAGGTATAAGAGCTGAAACATTTTAATAAAATAAATTAATCTAGAGTGGGGGAAAGTTGTTTGTACTCTTATTTTAAAATTTAGTGTTCCTATATCTTCAGCATTTCCTCTCGTTGAACAATTATAACCAACACCTATGTTTATATCTCACCAATCCTCCCTTCTTCTATATGCTGTCTCCCTTCAGGATGTGGACAATCATGGCTCTCCTTAAGTTCCTGCCGTTTGTAGCACTCAGTAAGTTTTGTCTTTTTGTTATCTCTTCTAAATCCCTGCTCCGCCAACCATTTACACAAGCTTGTCAGGTAGATTTCCTCTGTCTCTCTTATATTCAATGTCCTGTGAGTGTCAAATTTTCTAAACCTTTCTTCCTTATGTACACTAGAAACTTCAATTATTTCTTTTTGATGCTAAATATAAGTGTCTTTTTCATTTTTATATATAACATTCCATAAATAAGATCATTAGTCCAATGAAGTCATTTTAGAGGA